>DWAJ01000151.1:0-44955 GCA_018238005.1 Eurema mandarina | reverse complement strand
GCCTCATGCAGCTGTGCCTGTTCCCGCGCTGCGTGTGCACGCCGGCCGACGCCGTCTACTGCGCGCAGTTCGTGCACACCGTGCACGCGCTCAAGACGCCCAACTTCTCCACCCTGCTCTGCTACGACCGGGTCAGTCTATACACGACTACGACTACTACGGAAACGTTTGATCGTTCATTATAATATCTATTAATTCACTTTGTGTTAAATCGCGGATGCAGAAATTGAGAAAATATTATTTATGAGAAACGATGCCCAGTACACGATACACAGTCATTTATGTGTCATGGCGGCTTATAGTTCGGCTCGGGTCATCACCGAGGAAACGCCTAGACTGAAGAGTGGGTGAAATTAATTTCTATTCTACCATCTTCTCCATTAGTCAGCACGGTGGGGAAAAAACATAATGATTATACAAAATGATAATAATAAATGGTATAACTCGTGCGTGTGCGCAGCTGTTCTGCGACATCACGTACTCGGTGATGTCGTGCTCGGAGGGCGAGGCGGGCCGCTACGGGCGCTTCCTGTGCCGCGTGCTGGGCACGGCCATGCGCTGGCACGCGGACCGCGCCGCCTTCCACGCCGAGTGCGCGCACTACCCCGGCTTCGTCACCAAGTACCGCGTGTCCAACCAGTTCACCGAGGCCAACGACCACGTCGGATACGAGAACTACCGGTAAACATTCTTCAATTACAATTAAACGAAACAAATTTCTCAAATGTATGTGTCCTGTTTGTTAATCCCTGGTTAAATCAGCCTGAATGCTAAATTTCAGCTAAACCCATTCAGTGGTTTTAGCGTTAAGGAAAAACAAACACCAATACATCCATAGGTCCTAATAGCGTTAGCTCAGTTTCGTAATCATTGAGAAACAATATTTTTCCTAAATAATGATTACGAAACTGAGCTTTCAACAAAACCTTTCTTTTGAGTAGAGTAAAGTAAAGTGGGATATGTTTGTTTCACAAATCAAATTATGCAACTTTTTTCTCTACTGAATATAAATCATAAATATTTTTTATGTATTCTGATTTGCTTGTCATATAACTGGATACAACTGGATAGAACTGGTTATGACTGGATATTCCCGCAGGCACGTTTGCCACAAGTGGCACTACAAGATCACGAAGGCGATGGTGGTGTGCTTAGACTCGGGCGACTACGTGCAGATCCGCAACGCTCTCATCGTGCTCATCAAAATATTACCTCACTTCCCCGTGCTGGCCAAGCTCGCTCAGATCATTGAAAGGAAGATTGAGAAGGTTAGCAAATATAAACTGATACCTATTAATTATTATAAGAAAAGGATTTGCCGTAATCTTTGGATCTATGGAACCGAATTTGAACCTTTTTTTGCCAATCATACTATTTTTTTTTCTCTAACATACTATATTGTCACGCTAACAAAAAAATTATTCCCGTTTTTTCCCCAATATTAATAGCAATGCCTTCATGTAAAAAATGATATCATTTAGGTAAAAGAAGAAGAAAAGAATCAGAGACCTGATTTATATGTGCTGGCGATGGGCTACAGCGGCCAGTTGAGAAACAAAGTACCGAACATGATGAAGGAGAGTGACTTCCACCAGGTTTGTAATACAAATTAAAGTCCTTCATTATTATATTCTTATTCTCTGATAATTATCTTTAATAATAAATATCCTTTAGGTGGTAGATCAGCATAAAGCTGCTGGCGTGGCTCAAGCTAATGCAGTTAAGGAAGAAACTCAGAACAAACAACAAGATGCCGCGGCATCGCCAGTTCAAACGAACGGTAATCTTTACATTATAACTGATAAATAAGATTATTAATTAAACTGGTATATGTATTGTATGTTAGTAAAATATATTTTGTTTGTTTATTAACGACTATTTTGTGTCATGTTTCATACATATACTTTTTTTTCAAGACTCGGACAAAAAAGAATCAAAGAGTAGCGATCGACGACGTGATGAATCTGATCGTGATAAGGATTCCAAACGCGAATCCAGATCGTGAGTATTTTAAAGCTTTATAGTTATATAGAAAATTGTGTATGTGGGTAGAGAAAAGGAATATAGAACTGCATGATTTAAAAAATACATTCATTTTCTACTATTTCAGTTCCTTAAAGGATCGGAACAAAGAAGAAATAAGGAGTAAAGATAAATCTCCAAGGGAACGGTCACATAGAGTAAGTATTTTTTTACTATTATGAATGACATTAATATTGCCACAGAAAAAAAACAATTACCTTAAAATATCATATAATATTGTATGCTTGAATCCATATATATGTATTTATTATTTAATAATATTAACTATTAACATCTTTTCTTTTAAGGAGGAGCGTTATTTAGAATCAATATCACCGCCACACGATCACCGACATCCGTCTGATGATATTGATCGCGGTAAGTTATGTACTTACCTACCTTATCTACATAGTACAAGCATATGAATGACATTATCGCCATACAGCATTGATTTTTCTCAATTTTTTTAACACTAGGATACCCAAGCTTTCGCCTTTTTGGTCGTCTTTTTACATGGAACAACCCATAGCTTAAAATTATATTTTTTTCGCTCCACAGATGTGAAACGTCGTAAAGTAGAAAGCGGCGGTAACGGCAAGGTGAGTATCGGCGGAATAACCCGACCCTGCTTCGCGCTCGCGCCTGCGCGTGCGCCTGCGCCGGACTGAGGGTGGGCTCCCACTGCGCCGCCACACGCACAGTGTATGGACCGGTACACCCGCACAGTGACACGTGTATGGACTGAGTGACTCTTAGTGCTAAATCAATTCAAATATAAAACAAAATAAAAAAAAACCAAATCAACTTGAAGAAAATAATGTGATACTACAAAATAAAGCAGCTGATCTGAATCTTGAGAAAGAAGAAATGAAGATAAGCAAATTTCAATGTTATTTGGAGGCTGATAAAGAGGAAACTGAAAATTCCAAGAGGAGCAAATATCAAAAATTCCTGACATGAAAATGGTTCATCTTAAACATTAAAATCCTAAAACTAACTCGAAAACTTAAAAAAATCTTAAATAATAAAAAAAAATAACTTAAAAATAACGCAACGTTACGTAAGTGAGCCCAGCCCAGTCGAGCAGTGGTAAGGTTTTGGTATATTTCGTTAAAAGTGAGTCAAATGGTTCACTGAATTGTAAATTCAATCCACGAAGAAAGTTAAAGCGAAACAGTTATGAAGCTGGAGAGGAAGATTTTGAGCATACAATGTATATAAAACAACACAAAAATGAATAGAATATGGATGCAACTTCTCAAAAAGTTATCTAGAAGGTTTGAAAACTCTGAGCACCTATCTAATACCAAGACTTGACTTCAGATTAATTCTAATTCATATAAGGAAATCGGAAACTAACGTCGAACATCAATAAAACAACAATATGAAGTAATTTACTGGCAAGCCATCATATATAATTTTATCAGTTGGGGGCAAAAATGAACATTACTTGATCTCCCATCACGAAAGAATACTAAAATTCTACTTAAATCATTACATCAATTGATAAGAAAAGCAACCATCCTATAAAAAGAAAACAAGAAAAATATACATTCTACATTCAAAATGTCTTCCACCGAAGAAAAGCCCGAACTTCGAATTCAATTTATGATCTGGTGATTATTTAACAGAAGATTATTTTACATCTCTCATGCACAAAGCAGCTATAGGTTTAATATATCACTGAAGGCAATAAAAAAAATAAAGCAAACGCAAAAGAAATCAATGGTGTATTACAGAAGCAACTTCATCTCTCCATACTCCATAAATTTATCATTCAACATGAAGACATAAAACAAGAAAAAAGAGAAATACAAAAGAAATAAACCTCATCTGAATTCTGTGTGCCATTTGACTCATTATATTTAATAAAATTTGATTTCAATACCACATAAATATGTTATTAGGGCTTGAGCTTAGTAATAATACTGTATTTTATAAGCAGGGTAGCAAAGAAATTGAAGAACGGTCACCTGAAAAGGAGAAACGGAAAACTAAACTAAGGGGCGATGAGCGAAAAGAGCGTAAGATGAGCCGCAAGAGGGTGAGTTATAAACTTCTAATTGCTATTTATAATAATCATTATATTATTAACTTGTATATTATAATTTGTATGATGCATATTCAACGATTGTGAAAGGTTTGATGCATGGAAATTTAGATGTCCTAAACATTGTACTTTAATGACATGGTTGTATAATTATATATTATTAATTAATTATCGTTTTATTTCTTCAAACAGGATAGAATTGAAGAATCCTCACTTCTAGATCAAAAACGGCGTCGCGATGAGCAAAAAGGTAAATGTTTAAAGTTATGTGATTGGTTATTGCGGTTTGCTATAGGCCATAACAACTAATATATACTATTTAAAAACATCGTTTTCAACATGTTTAAAAATATTATAACAGTATACCTTCTTGGTAAGCTTTTACTGTTTTTTTGGTTACAAATTGCTGTTTGTTGAGTAAAAGATTTTGTAATATTCAGATGTTTAATGTCTTACTGTGTAGTTGGTACTGTATACATATTCTATACAAAGCATTATTACTACCTACCCACTTAAGCCAACTTATTATACATAACAAATTGAACAAGTGTCAATAGATAATAGATACTAACAATAATGGAGGAAATTTTTTTGTTAAGTAGCTCAATGTATTAACCTTTTTAAATTTCAATCGTATATTGCAGTTGTTATAAAAATGCCAAGCCACCAGAACGGGTCACAAGAAGACCATCACTATGAAAAGTATCATAAAAGAGTAAGTTTGTTAATCTATACTAATATATAATGCTGAAGAGTTTGTTTGTTTGTTTGAACGTGCTAATCTCAATATATAATAATAGACCATTTATCGAGGAAGGCTTTAGGCTACATAACATCACGCTGCGACTAAAAGGAGCGAAGATATAATGGAAAATATGGAAAAAACGGGGAAAATTATTCATCTTTGGGCTTCCTTTTCGTGCGCTGCGAAAACTGTTCAAGATACAAAAATAATATGTATGAAAGGTTTATTCTTCTTTAAATGATCTAAAAAAAAGTCCGCGACAGTATGTGTCTATCTTCTAAGATTGACTCACTATAACATAATAATAGAAATAGATCCGACGGGGACGAAGTCGCGAGCAACAGCTAGTCTTCAATATTTAAATAATTTTAAACACTTGAACATTTTATCTATCTATAAACTCACTTTAAATATTATAAAGGTCATAAGATCTCCTCAAAACACGGTAATTTTTCAGGAAAAGTCGCCATTCAGAGACAGATCGCACGAAGAGCCTAGAGACAAACAATATCCTTTTTATAGTAGAGTAAAGAAATAAAATAATAGTTACATTTTTAGTTTGTAAAATAGTACAAGATTTACTGTGAATATTAGAGTCGATTCTTGCATGGTTGCACCCCATGTGCCATTTATGTCATCTCTTATGAAATCTTTAACTGAGGAAGATGTAGGAGGGGCAAACCTAAATTCTGTTGTAGGTAATATTGAAGCTATGTATTTAGTATATAATAACTTCACTAATTATACCCACTGCTCAACTTCCTTCTCATCGTCGTTCATGCTTATTGTTGTTTGAAAATGACGTTTACTTACGTGACAAGAATTTTAATTTATGAAATATCCTGAAACACTCCATTCAAAGGAGATATGCCTAGTTTTTAATTATAACAATAAAAGTGCATAATGCTTATAACTTTGAATGTTTCAAGTACATCTTTCTGTATTCATATGTCAAGCACTTTCAAAAGTACTATGTAGTGCTTTCGCTTGATGCGTGCGATTACATGTACAGTAACAGAAAATTAACCAATGTTTTTCTTGAATTTGACGATTAAAATGTTTCAATATTGTATATTTTATATAATTGAAAAACGTTGATGATTTCAATTCTATATTTTAGTCCTGTTTTTGAACATGATTGACGTTCTTGCCAGTTTGCATGCATTTTCAACAACAAAAGAGAAACCCATGACATAAGTTTGATCAAATTCTTTAAATTATTTTTAAAATCTCGAGAATGATCGCTATTTTGGTACTCCTTTTATATAAATATATGTACTTGGAAAATGGTATAGTTGTTGGTTTGGAAAGTTAATAGAATATGATATATTTACAAATTTTCTTAACTTAAAAATACTAGACGTTCCAACGAGTCGAAGATAAGAAGATAATTACAATTTGAAGATATGATGACCCATTCATACCGACTTTCCGAGTTTAAGAAATAGATGTAAGAAAATCTTGCTGGTAACTGACAAAGAGTATGATTGTACTATACTGCAATAAAAGTTTAATAAGTATGGAATTGTTTTATTTTATATCTACCAATTGTACTTATGCATCAGATGAAAAATTTAGGTCCGTAAAATGGTACCTACTGACTTAGTAGTCAGTAGGTACCATTGGTTAGTACCAATGTGAGGCGGTTTTGCCCACTAAGAAGTTTTCATGTAACTTTAACTTGTAATTTAGACCCTGTATAGAAATAACTATTTGTAAAGTTCAATTGCAAACAGTTTTAAGATTTTACCTGAAGTCATTTTTGGTCTCATATTGATACTACTTGCCTAAAATACTCTATACGTACTTACAGGTAAATTAGCTTGGGGATTTTTTTGCATTTGTGTGTGTGCGACTGACGCCGGACTGCACGTGGCACCTGCGGACAGCGTAAACTGGTTTATTCTGGTTTTGTGCGTGTTTCCACTTTCCACTATCAATGACGATTTATTTATTTATTTTGTTTCGTGTATATTATGGTCAAAACTTTTTACCTAAAGCTAAACTACTATCATCTAAAGAACGACACGATATTTTATTGTTTCACGGTAGTCGCCTTGTCGTTTGCTCAAGGACGTGAAATTAAATGATTTTTTTTTAATAAAGTCAAAACCTTTTTCTTTAAAATAAAAACTTGTTTTTATTGAACACAAAAATCAGAGTGTTGCTAGGGATAAGTATTAAATTAAATAGTAATGTTAGGATATCGAAACATTTTTGTATAGGCTAGAACGATATAGTGGAAACGCGCTCTAAGATCTGAGTAATATACACACCACTACATATGCAAAAAATTCTTGATACTAATTTCACTGTAATAGGTTATGATTTCCTTAGCAGCGTCGAAAAATGCGTTACGTTTTTTTCGTAGACTAAAACTTTTGACTTTTTCACAATTGTAAGGGTGTAAACATGAACAGCTAAAAACTGCCTGTGTAGAAACAAAAATATGGTAAATAGCTAAATTGCGTTGGTTCACAATTATTGATGTCTGACGTAGTTTTTATAAATAGATATAATTAAATTTTTAACGGTTTGTTCATCTGTACGTAGGTATTACTTAACTATGTAGTTAATGATCATTAAGAATGTACCAGAGATAACATAAACACGTTTTAATAGGTACATAATACGTATTTTACGTGGAGTTTATATATTCTTTGTGTTGATATGTTACTCGTAAAAAAGTTAAAGTAGTAACTCTTTAATACAGCTTATAGTTAGAGTGTCTACTTGCATTTTAGAAACAAGAACATAGGGAATATTGTTGGTTTTATAAAATATATAATACATAATATATAAATGAAATAGAGCATAAACACATTATTTTAAATAAATAGATTAAAATCATCTTTTAGAAGACTAGATACATATTAAAAACAATAACAAAGATTTTGTTTAATTCATAGAAATAACTTGTGAAAAAGTTATTTACGTAATACTACGTTCATACTCTCATTGTACTGATAAATTGAGCATTACAAAAAATTATCTAGAATTGGACTAAAATATTTTACTTTTTGTAATTCTTAAACAAAAAATTTATAATATTCGTAATGCATAGGGCTATTTTAATCTATGACACTGATAACCGTGATTTGACATTAGGTATTTTGACGTTTACTGTAAATGCGTGATCTGTAGTTTGTTATTGCGAATTAATAATTCTTTAAATTCTCAAACTAAGTTAAAACTGTGAGGGCTGATTAGTTTTATTTCATAAAATTTAATTGATAAATCAATATACAGATAGTTTATTTGTACTTGTGTCAAGATTGAAATGGATACGTTGAGGATGATTCTCGATCGTCTAAAGAACTGTCAGCCATTTTGTTTTATAAGTCACGTGATTTGAGGGCATAAATGTTGTCGATTATGACGTGGAACTAAGTAGCCCTAAGGTAGGTTATTTTTAGTTTGTTTTAAGTAATTGACTTGGTCGTACGTAAAGGTTATTGCTTTTAATAAACGTATATAAAGAAAACTTGAATTGAAATTTACCTGGTACAATTTCGATTATTTAATAAGCTGTTTCTTAGTGGATTATTTTATATTATTATCTCTAAAATAGTGTTTTGATGCATACATTTATTATAACCCTGTCATTCTGTTTTATTGCATTGATTCATCGAGATCTTATATATTTAAATAGTGGTACTTTGTACCATTACGGATACTAGGTTTTTGGGACGATGGTTTAATGCATAGATAAAAAGTCCTTACCGATTGATACTTTATTAGTCAAATTGAATACATTTTGGTCACCTTATGAATAATTATGTTCTTGTCTATCGCTAATAAAGTATAATAGGCACATCGTGTATTAAACATACTACCTTATTTTCATTCAAAAGTAAGTAACTGTCGGTTTTTACCGTTGAAGGTATATACATATATAAATGAATACTTATGAATAGTTGACGTTATAAACACGTTTATATAATTAACTATTTATAGGTTTACTATGAACCTCTACGTACATTTTGTACACTCAGTTTAGTTTTTTTCATACAAATGTTTTTTCCCGCTTACTCCCGTTCCCGTGGGAATTTTGCAATATCCTGTTGCAAATAACCTTAAAGCTTACTTAGACGCTTGAAATTTGGCATGCAGGTAGCATGCCAAATTTCAAGCCTCTAACTTAAGCGGTTTAGATTTTTCATACAAAAGGATTTTTCCGCTAATTCCCGTTCCTGTGGGAATTTCGGGAATTCCTTTCTTAGTGCACCTCTACGGTACCTAAGCTACGTCCCTTCCAAATTTCAAGTGCCTACATTTAGCCGTTTAGGCTGTGCGTTGATATGTCAGTTAGTCAGTCAGTCAGTTTCTCCTTTTATATATTTAGATAGATAACGTATGTAATTTCAAATTGGTTACAACGTATAAGGTGATAGGAAAGAAAATAAAATAGGAATAGGGCAACGATATTATATTGAATAGATATATTTTGAGCGCAAAATTTTGAAGACGCGAAACCATCCTTATTAGTACGTCGTACTTTCTCTCTCTCTCTCTTTTTTGTTGGTTTTATCAGTTACCTCTTTTCTATTGTTTTCACTTGTAGTGAATTGTAAAATGAAAGAAAACTATGTATATGTGTGGCCGCCGCATAGCATGCGGAACACTTTTTTCGGTTGATTTGTAAGTGTATAACATATCTATTAAATATAATATCATTGGGAATAGGGTATATACACATAACTTCAAAATGAACCGAAGTATTTTTAGAATCTTTATTGAAACAAAAACATTCTACAATAGTAAAATTTATTCTATAAAAATGTTTCTTTTAAAATTATCCTATCAAAATTTCAAAAAACAAGTGGTGCAAATCGTTATCTACGTGGGTACAAGACATGAAACGACTTCGAGTTGTCTTTGTTCGTGTTGCCATTTCGCGTCATTTAACTTTAACGTCACCTCCGTTTAAGGCACTCAATTATAGCAGTTATTTTAATATACTTTTTTAAAGTTTAATAGTTCATATTTTGGACGACTTGTATTTTTAGGGTAATGTAATCCATACTAATATTATAAATGCGAATGTAACTCTGTCTGTCTGTCTGTCTATAAGGACATAGGCTACTTTTTTTTTAAATCAACACCCAAAAGGTTGCGCATAGGGTTGAAACTTTTTATAATTGTACGCTTTCACGGCCAAACCGCTGAACCGGTTGTCATGAAATTTGGTACACAGATGGTCTAGAGCCTAAGATAAAACATAGGCTACTTTTTAACTGGAAAAAAGGGTTATAAGAGGTGAAAGTTTATATGAAAGTGCATGCGGACGGAGTCGTGGACAACATCTAGTGACTTATAAAAGCATTCGAAATATTAAAAGAAGTGCATATAAGTTATTTATAACTTATATAACGAGTATACCATAAATAAGAAAATGCATACCTCACTTTTCCGATACTATTACATCAAAGAAGAAGAATGACCGACGTAATTCTAATAACTTAATATATTATGAATAATATTATTAGTATAATACATAAATATTTATTTTAAATGATTGGTATGTCTATTTTTCCTTACAGATTATAAATATGGACAGTAACAAACAAGTATTCACTTCCGACATAGTACGTGCTAACAACAAGCTCAACAATGATTTATATGAATTACTATATATACAGCCGGCGAAGTCACTTCCTCACCAACATGTGAATGCATCCACTTGTGATTTTAAACCTAGCAATGACAAATACTATGTGCCAAAGAAAAAACTTACCTTAAAAGTTAAAACTGTTCGACATATTAGAGAACAGTTTGAAAGAGATGTTTATACTGATTTGCACGCGGAGTTAGATAAGCAACGGAATGTTTTGTTACGTAAAATTCGAATAGGCTCAGCGCGAGAAGAGTCTACAAAAAAGATTGCTAAAAATATAATAAGTAATGATTTCCCTGTATCTAAAGATGTTTGGGATATGGTGATGAATTTAAATCCCGAAGGTCATACATTCTCATCACAGTATGTCTTATGGAATGGGAAATCTATTCAAATAAACGGTAGTAAAGGTGGTAACACAAAGTTTATTTGTAAACATGATCTTGGTAGAGTACGATTAAACAATTCAGTGAATAATCGTAATTTTTTTTGCAACAAACAAAAAAGACTTCTGAAAAATTCTGTACATTCTAAATTTAGACCCGGACCTTTATCAAAAAAGAAATTTTTAGATGACTCGTATCAAAAGTATCAATGTGGTAATGCAACAGTTACAAGCTTACCTAGGTCCGCTTTAGATATTCAACCTTCATATGGTGCAAGTTTAGGACCGCAAATGACAACCTTCTTAAATGATACGTTTATGAATAATCCGCAGGGACAAATTACGAAAGACTGGGCAAACTTCTCTGTGACTGTCTTAGGAAAAAATAATAAGGGACAGCCTGTCCAAACAGAAAGAGATACTCAAGTAACATTTAATTTACAATATAAATGTGGACAAAACAAAATACTTATGCGAAATCCTCGTGATAATAAGTGTGTGTTTAATGATGAAATTGAAATAAAATTTAAATCACAATCCCATTCAAGGGAAGCCACTGACGTATCAGAAGTCAAGAATATAATGTCCAAAATTTTAGATTTTGTAGAGTTTAATTTAGACTACTCTGAAAAAATAAAGGAAACTGATAAACTAGATTTAACACCAGAGGATCGCATTCATAATATTGGTACACAAAATATTATATCAAAAGATAAATATAGGCGGAAGTATGGCGAATTGGACCGTCTTGATGTTAAAATAATTAAGCTTCCCGACGCTTATAATCAAACTTCTAAGTCTTGTGGTAAATCACATTGCACATTAGGTTGTATATGTGATTCATTAGAATGTTCTTACACTATAAAAACCCATTGTGGTAGAGTTGAATGTATGTTTCGATGTCAATGCTTGTTTTCAAAATCGATGAGTTCCGTTCAGTCATTATCTAGGTTTATTGAGTTGGATAACAATGTGTTCAATCGTAATTTGGCAAAAGAAGAACAAAAATTTCGCCAAACTGTTGTTTTATCACAAGAGGGAAGTATCGTTTTAAATTCTCAGAAAAGGGATTGGAAAGCATCAAAAAAGTATTCAGATTTTTATAGTAAAATGTGTTTGAAAACGGAAACAAAGTTAAAGAAAGACATGTGTATAGTTTTAAGTAAATTAAATTGCAATAACATTGAGCCGTGGTGCATGGTGCACAGTTTCTACAAATGTTTTTGTAAAGGCAAATTTACTGAAAAAGCTTTACCAGACATAATTGAACTCAAATCTCTTGAGAAAGTCAAAAACACTGACGAAGAAGCCCCTGCCATTATTCAAACAATTTCAAATGAATCCCTAAAATATAGACTAAGAGATCGTTCTAAGAATGAAGAGGAACATAAAGAGAAAAAAATTGAGTCCCCTAATAAAGACAGTGAAGAAATTCGATCGGAGATATGCGCTAGAGTCGAGCCATATAAAGGCAGAAAATTCAGTGATGGTTATTATTTTAATACTAATAGAAAGATTATTGAAATGGAAAAGAATGATCGCAGTTTGTTAAAAAAATTAATGTCTTTAATACATCCAAGTGATGAACAAGAATGGGGGCAGAAAGAATTGCATTCTTTAGAAGTTAGTCGTCCAAAGACGAGTCTTAAAGAATTGCATTCTTTAGAAGTTAGTCGTCCAACGGCGAGTCTTAAAGAATTGCATTCTTTAGAAGTTAGTCGTCCACCGACGAGTCTTAAAGAATTACTAAATAATGTTGTGCAAAACGATATCGAGACTAATTCGGAAGGACTTGAATGTTCGGACAAGTTGCCACCTACAAACACAAAACGTTTGCCAAGTAAGACAAAGTTAGTAGCTTGGTTGGAAGCAAGTTATAAACAATATAAAGAACGCGCAGACCAAGGTATAGTCACTACTTCGCTAGATCCACCTAAAGTAGGGAAAGTGGCATTATATCCATGGGAATTTATACTTAGTCGATATCGTGAACGTAAGAATTTATTTTTAATCACCAAGCAAAAACCTTATCGTATCCTTATGGCCATAAATACGAGGAACCCATTCTTTGAAAGTTGTATAAATATTAATGATATAGTTTTGACAGAATTAGACAAATATCCTATTACAGTAAAAAACTTACTAACGAATGCGTCGGACTTGAAAGATAACTTTTGCATACTGTGTGGTTTGATGCATTGCTGGGAATTGATCGGATCAGTTACAAAAGTAAACGAGTTAAAAAGATGTGATGAGAAGTCGAATGCATTTAATTGTGATAATATGCGATTTGATTCAGACAACGACTCGCTCAGTAATACTTCTATTTTACTAGAAGAGGATTCACAGAGTGCTAGTAATACAGAATGTCTTCAAGATGATAGCTTACAAAAAGAATCCCCAAGTCTTTCTAAACTGAGTGACGCAGAACTGTCGAAGTGGTTCGTAATGACAGTAGAAAACGACTTTAATGAAATTCATTTTTATATGAAAGGCTTTTTTGTTAAATATGATAGTGTTATTAAAGCAATAAACGTTTCAAGAGTTTCCGGTAAAACTGTCAGGCTCTCTTCTCAGAAATGCAATAATCTTCAGACGGTACCACAATTCGGGATATATGCTATTCCGAATGAAAGTGATCTAAATGTATTTATTGGTCCATATGAAAGACACGAAATACTTGGGATAGAGACTGTGAAAACAACTTTACCGAGAGACAATACAAGAAAAACTCGTGGAACTTGGATTATGGTGAATAAAATAGATAATGTTAAAATCATTGACCAACCTCTAGCCTTTTTACCTGCAACATACTGTGAAAACGAAGTGATTTCTCTAGAAAGTGAAATACATTTTTCACAAGATTACGTCACTTCTATGGAATCTGATAATCCTACTAATAAAAAAGTAAAAAATCTGGATATTAATAAAATAGTTAAACCTATAAAAATTCAAAAAAAGGATGTTTTAAGTAATCCTACAGCAAAAATTGTTAAAATGTTTGACGTAAAGAATCCTCCTACAATCATTGCAAAGAAAAGTAGTAACGATCTCGTAGCGACTAGCGCGGACGAGTCCAGTGAAAACATTAAAAAGCCCGCCATATCAAATAAACCAGTTGCTGAAATTGCACCACAAGTAAAAGTTGGTACTTTATCAACATCGGATGCAAAATCAAGTCCTACTAGAAGTATGTTTATATTAAAACCAGAGGAAATTAATAAGAGATCTCTATTAAAAGAAAGTATCGGAAGAAGCGATGATAAAGAACCAAGTGATTCCATGGATATGGACATTGAGAACTTTCTAGCAACATCTTCCGTTTGCAAATTTCCGAGTACAGATATATTTGTCATTTCGGATGATGAAGAAGACGAAATAAATCCTATTATAAATGTATGGATTCAAGCCAAAAATATTGAAAACCTTGGATGGATTCCTGGGAAACGCAATACAATCAATGATACAATTTCCTTTGAATTTCCTGGTTTTAAATTTACTGATTTCTATTCGCAAGAAGAAGCATTTCGGAAGTTGAATTTGTATGTATATTTTTATAATTTAATAACAAAGTATTTTATAAAGGATCCTATTTAACTAATTGTGATTATTATTTTATTACAGGGTATTTTCTCGAAAAGTGTTTGTTCCAAAGCATTTGAATACACAGTGGGAAGTAGTTGAAAACGAGAGTAGATTGCGATGCAAAGTGAAATTAAAATCACACGATTTGCGGCCCGAGCTAGTAAGTACTGTTTTAATATTTTTTATAGAAAAAAAACACACATCCTAACATTATCATGCGCTGTGATTACTTACTTTTATCCAAGTTTGTGAAATTTAATAAATGTGAAATAGTTGGGTAGTCTAATTAAATGAAATCGTCTCTTCCTTACATTGGTATTTAATGTTTTTTTTTTGTATTTTTAAAATCTCAATTAAAACCAAAATACATACAATGACAGGTGATGACCAAGCAAGGCTTAAAAGATAGGCGTCAGTTAATGCGCATAATGAAATTAAAGAAGAAATTGTCAGAAACGGATCCGAATTCAGAAGAATTTGTTAAAGTAAGTATACTTTTTTGTAAGACCGTGTGAAATGTAATAACTAATAATCAGGATACATTACCCCAACTTTTCGAAGGTAGCTATATAACTTTTTTTGCCAGAAATGGCTAACTTTCCCTAATATAAATTATAGTTGATACTTTAGCCATTTAAAATTCAATTCTTGTATTTGAATACTTTTTAAACTATTTTAATGTAATTTTCAGAGAAGGAGATTATTAATGAGCATAGAGGATGAAACGAGTGCGAAACTTGAAGACGACAATAAAGATATGCTAAAAAAGACGATAAATAAAAAAGTTATATTCAAAACTATTTCCGATGCGAACGAGGTGGTTGTGCGCCAGGGTATGGTCGAAAGATTAAATTCGATCTTATCCGATACAGAATCCTTATAAAAAGAATGTGAATTTACAAATGTTTTTTTTATTACTTGATGATACAATATGAATGTTTTATAATAAAACAATTTGGTTTCAAGTATTGGAAGTCAACGCATCTCTTACGACTGATAGAAACTAAGACTGCTATACTTTACCTTTGCATACAAAAAGTTGAAGTATTAATAGTTATTTTTTTTATTTTAACTAATTAATGTTTGTATGTTTGTGTGGATAGGTAATTGCACATAAATATCGAGGATCTAGTTCTTATAATTTGTATATAGTTAAAAATGTAATAAATAAGTAATCTTAACTTGATGTGTCCTCTTCTAATGTACAAATATTTTTTGTTAATCGGTGATTAAGATCTCAATGCTAGAATATTTTTTTACTAAAGACTCGCTTTTTTGATATTTGTTAGGTACCCTCAAAAAATCCTCTATCTAAATAACATATCGTGTATAATATTATAATACATTGGTGTGTCTGATTGTTTTTTAATTATTGAGAATATAAATATTGTCAATGTTTGTCAAATTATTGTGTAGTATCCTAAACAGCTGGTGTCAATCAGAGTGTTTCCAGTAAAAAAAACTATTGTTTGTAAACTTATTTTCATCTTTATAGTTATGTTAAAAATGTATGTCCATAACGTAGTATGTTATGTAAGTATTTCAAATTTGAATACTTTTCAGCCCAGTAGCTACGAAGATGGACGCATTTATATTTTAAACAATGGTGATCTATGTTGTGTTATAATTTTCCTCAGGGATGTCTTTTATGTTATCGACAAGCTTTTAATGGTTAAGTTTTATTTGCTATATCTAAGTCTAGCAAAATTTATCTGTGATACAATTAAAGATATGTTTAAAATAAAAAGTGAAGTTTTATTACGATAACCTTGATAAGATGACTATCTAAAAGCATTTTCCAATTATTATTGGATTACTAGAGCCCATTGTGCGGCATAATTATTCAAATTAAGCACTCAAAACTTGTGAAAAAAACATTGTAGTGCTTTCGCTTGATGCGTGCATACAATGTGCAGTGACAGAAAAATAGAAGTCCGACGTAACCCATGGTTCTTTCCCCGAGAATGGATTCCATAGATATCCAATGAGGATTTTTCCACTTAAAAAAAGGAATGTGAGGATTAGGGAAATGCCTGTATTGTATGTATTTGACTTAACAAAAACATGTAAACACTTGTGAGTATTGTATCAAGAGACGCTAATATTGAAAGTATTATCCAGTAGCATACTATGAGTGCATAAGAGATGTTTGAAGTCCATCCTTAATCTTATATTGGAGAATCTTTTAGTATAACTAAGTTGGATTAGATACACACAAAACATAAGTGGAGCGTACCTACATATTATGTCAGGGAAGGAACAAAATAAAAAAACCATTCGAGTTCATTTAATTTAATCGCAATAAAAATTACTACAAGTTAAACCCTGAATTACAAATTTTAACATAAAATATTTATTATGTTAAAGAACATTGGATTTGTTTTTTTAACAACGTCATGCGTAATCTTTGTAACGTAGAACTTAAAGAGGGAGAATCGACTAAAATATAAATTTGCCAGCTACTCCAATTCAATTCATTGCACGAAACTTCTGACACCTAAAATCATAAGATTTATTATAAGGCTGGAACAACTCACTAGCTATACACACATTTATTTTTTCTATGAAAATATACTTCTTCACAAAGTTTATTGTATCGTTTATTTACTTAAACCTAATGTCACATTATACATGTAGGTATCTATTTTGATGTGAACGATGCGATTATTTAAATTATTTGTATATTAAAGTGAATAATAAAACAACTTAAAGGTGTGTTCGTCAAACTATGTTTAATATTTATTTTAACTGATCTATAAAAATATTCTCCGGTAGGAACTAATCATGATATTTCATATATTATCTCATAACACATAGGTTGTCTGCATAAAAGCTGTACTCATAATTTTTCAATAAGCGACCATGTTACATATTGTTTATGAAAATGTGAAAGCATACAATATAATTTGTGTACTAATAAAAATATTATATTCATCTTATGTTGTAAAATATTTTTGAACTTTATTAATAATTGTAATATACATTATCATCTGGCACTCAATGAATAACTAAAGTAATTTAAGCGGTTGACTTTCGGTATAATTTAAATGTAAAATTGCATTTGTCATTGTGTTTTAATGGAAGCAATTTAGGATTTTATACTTTTAAAATAGTGTTAAAAACTGATTGGTTTGTCTAAAATGATTAACAGCATAATGAATTCATGCAGAATATCAAAGTTTCTTACTGTGATTGTAAACAAAAGCATTATAACTTCTACAGGAGGATAAATTCGCTGCGGACGGACTAACAGCCGACTGCCAGAAACTTTTGCTTCCCAAGCTCTGTAACCTGAATTTCATGACGAGGCTCAAACCAAAACACTTCCATTTTACTTAAATGATTTATATATAGAGTATATAATATATATCCTTCCATCTATTTAACTTTTTTTATAATATAGGTATTTAACGTTAAAAAATAAATAACATTGCCGGTCATGATGTGTTCTGTGTGGTATTATTGTGAGGTTAGTCGGTTCGTAGCGAATTTTGTGGAAGGTTTGGGTCTAATTTGATTTAGTCGGGCTGCGAGGGCCGGCGGTTGCGCTGTGGGATGACGAAGTCGTGGTGCGCGGCCGCGAACGGGTTGCCGTGCGGGAACCCGCCACTGCCGGCCGCGCGCCGCGGGGACGACCTGCACCATAGCTTTATTTGTTACATTACGATCTAAACTTGTTCGTGACATCTTTGTAATATTGGGTACTTTACGACATAGTCGATTTATGATGAAGCGGTGGTAGCGGAGGTATCACCCTCACTCATAAAAACTATGTCATCTGATTGAGATTTCATTGTGTTTCGTGCGGTAAGTGCAAATACTGCAGGCCCATTTATTCATTCCCGTCGTACTAATTACTATCATATCCACAATCCCTTTTTTCACGAATCCTTTCCTTTGTGTTAATTGCAGGTTCAAGGGCAGAGCTGATCTCTTACCAGCAGACGTACCATCATTATTCAATTTTAACGATAAGTTGCGTTCCAACTAATTGTGACGAATAATAAATCGTCCAGTAATTTTTTGTTTTCATTAGTTATATTTTTTTGCTAAGTAATATTATGTGTTGTGTTGTGGGCAATAATACGTATAAAAATGAGATATCACCTAGGCGACGTGTTGATCTCGACGGCCGACATCTGTCGCGGCGGCAGGGCGGGCGGCGCCGCGGGCCGCGCGCCCGCTGCGACACCAACACGCGGAGGTATCTGTTCCAAATCAACCATCCATTGATAATTACATAATAACGCTACAAATATAAAGGTTTGTTATCCTACACAGGTGAAGAGTAATTTAATTAACGCGCTAACTCCCGCGATTGTCAAATTTTGATAAAATTAATTGCTGTGGAAAGGGAGATAAGGAACAAACCGTGGGCGGTTCTGTTGCGCTAGTGGGCGGAGAGTGGGACATGGTGCGCGAGAGACGCGGATGCGTGGGCGCGGGCGGCGGCGGCCGGCGCGGCGGCAAGCTCTCCGCGCGCTGAGACAGTCGCCCGCTCTCTCTCTCCGCACTCTCTCGGCCGCTCTCTTCACGCTTGCCGATACTCTCGCGCCTTTGGCCTCCGTGCGGCACGTAATCCTAGAGGAATATAAGTGGCCGTGTAGCATATTTCTAAGTCCAATTTATATGCATACAATTTTCGGCATATTTAAACATACTGCTTACAACAAGTTAAGAATGTAATTCAATATTTAATATGGACAATGAATAGAAAACAATATTACCGTCCTCGCGTCTGGTCTCTCAGGCAATGTTCGTCCGGGTGGAGTTTGGTATCCATACTGCGACCCGGTCGATCCATGCGATCCTTGAGGCTCCTGCGACCCCTGAGTACCATGCGACCCCTGAGGTCCATGCGACCCCTGAGGCCCATGTGATCCTTGAGGACCTTGCGATCCTTGCGGTCCATGGGAACCCGAACCCAGAGATCCATGTGACCCCTGAGATCCATGTGACCCCTGAGATCCAAGTGACCCCTGAGGTCCTTGCGATCCCTGAAGCCCGTGTGACCCCTGAGGTCTTTCAGGCAATGCTCGTGATTGCCTGTCGGGTGGTACGCGTGATCTTTCAGGCGCAACTGCTGCATTCTTTGGCATTCTATCTTCTAGACGTGCTTCCGGGTCTGATTTCTCTCCCTGTTAATTTTTATAAATATATTCTATAACTTTTTGTATTTTTCTGAATATTAACTGCCAAGTTATAACTTACAAGTTTAATTTAGTTAAATTGAAAATATGTAATTTAGTTAAATTGAATCATTAAGATAAAATCATCACTTACTTGATTACTTTGTGGAGCGGATGTTCGAGTCTGCCCACTAGAGCTAGTATCCGCGTCCGGCAGGGGCGGTATCCTCGCAGCTTGCTCCAGAATCGCCTTTTTCTGCTCCTGCCCCGCCGCAAAGTACGAGAACACGCATAACACTGCGTAGCATATTTGGTCCGCCTGGAAATTATTATCAGATCTTATTAACCCCTAGCATCTCCTGTTAGGAGAAAGCTTCTCGATTTTAAATTCTTATTCGCTTTTTAGTGGAGTATTGCAGACTGTGTACAAAAATGTAAATTAGCATAAATTGCGTAAAAATAAGTAGTGAGTGTTAATAAACAACAATTGAACGTTATAAATTGTATGGTAATTTTAAACTTTTACAAATGAACAATTAAGAAGAACATAAAATAAGTACAAACATTAAAGTACACATAATGCAAAAATTAAAGCAGTGACAGCGAAAATATGAAAAAGATAAATGAAATAAAATAACACATGTACCTACATACTTTAGGGGTATGAAAGATAAGGTGCATAGCTCAGATCGGTTCCATCGAGTTGAACATATAGATAGTACCGAGAAAGCCATATGGAGAAGAAACGATGGAGTTCAAGCACTACTTTCTCTGCCTACAACACAAGATGACACGGTCAGTGCGAAACGAACACAAAACAAATAAGGCTTTACACAGTTTTAGATAAGTGAAGAATACTCGCCATCACTGATTTGTATTTTCTTTGAGTTATTTGTCTTGTTTTTGGATCTGAAAATAAATTTAAAAAGTATATCAACGTTATGAGATGTCAATTACAACATTGTTAACAAATTAAAACATAGAGAATACTTACTAAATTCTTCTAAAACGAAGATACCGCCGTTCTGTGTGAAGCATTTCCGAATATGATCAAGCCGCACAAAGAACTGCAAAACAAACGAGTCCCTACTTAAACTGTTTTGATTGAGAGGGTACAGTTTCTACGTGAAACGGCTTATTATTTAGCGTGCAAAATTAATTTGTTACAATTAATTATCTATCATAAATCATAATACAACGAGTATTAGATATTTTCAAGTTTATAAATATTTGATCTTATAAGCAAACTAAAATTTAAATACATACAATGTATTATTTCTATTTCGGAAGTAACATGCTCACAGCTTGAAAAATAAAAGTTTTAATATTGTGTTGTATAGGTATTTACTATTTTCGATGAGAGGATAGATATAGAATACATCAGAAGCTCATGCATCCATGCACACAATAGTAATAAAATAGCAGCCCAATTAACGCAATCGATGCAATAATCCCACATGAAAAGTTTTGGTCAGTGGCATTAATGCATCGATCGTACAGTTTTCATGTTTGGAAGGATAAATATTGCGCAATATGTCCAGGCATAAATCAATGTACTTCGATAAAAGGTGTCGGCGAGGCGTGCGGTGTAGGCGAGGTCAGATGCGGCGGGTGCGATGGGAGGCGGGCGGAGGCGGGCGGGGGAGGGTGGGGCAAGGCTCGTGCCAGGGTTGGGCCGGCAGAACTTGTGAGATGGCAAATGCTCTACGACTGACCTCATCCTAGCGCCGGCGGCTAGCGCTCACGGGACGCTCGCTCGGGCTCCGGAGAGGAACGACTAACCTCGGCGGAACGTGCGAATGACATATCTAAGACCGCTCGCCGGACGATCCGTGAACGTATGCAAGCTATATCGGGTGCGGTTATGAACAAATAATAAACAAAGGGCGTCTATGTGCATGCACGACAGCGCGCGCGGGCGCTCGCCGCACTCGGGATAACTAAAACAACGCTAATAACGGCTAAAACAATCGATAAGCCTCAAACTACAAGTAAAGCCCTACGACCTCGAACGATCATCGCTAACGCACACGCTACGGTGACCGCGGGGTCAAAGGTCGTGCCGATCATCGTAAGAGCCAGCCATTACTAGGTTATGAACCACTGAGTACCTCGAAATCCTTCAGCGGAGCGGCGGGTCGGCGTCCGGAGAGAGGGAACAGACAAAAACATGATATTAGTTGAAGGCGGCCGAGCGCTTGTCAAGGACCATCTCAAAAGTTCCTAGCGGAGCGCCGCAGCGGGACGGATGATGCAGACAGATAGCACATGCACAAATTATATATCGAGTATGGATACGTAAATCAGATGGACAACGTTTAACCTTAAAATGTAAATAAAACAAATAAATGGCTAGCTATTACATCGAAGTAGTAATAGAAAATATAAAAATTCTTTGGCAAAGCTGCATTTTTCATAGTAAACTATGTAAAACTTAAATATTTTAAGGAAACCTTTGACGTCTACTAAATGTTAGAGACATTATAGGCTTTCAGTAATTAAAAATATTTATAAACAATAAGCTTGAATAATATAAGAGAAATAAAAATAGGAAAGTTTGAGAGGTCCTTGCATGGTCTTAATATCATTATTAATGGGTATATTGTACATAAGTTATATGGGGTTACAAGTTACAGCTAAATAAGTAGTTACTACGTACTATACTGTTTAATATTTTACAAATAACTTTACAGGAAAACTTTCATCCCTATGGCGATATCAATAGCAAAATATATTATTTAATAATATATTTGCAATGCACTAACGGTATAGAAACAATGAAGCGGCCAGCGTAGGACATAGCCCGTTGGCATAGAATATCGTTTCTTCATTGAACGACATTCTATAGACAAACTTGTTAATACATTCGAGACATCCCCAAATTTAAGCAAAAACACCGACTTATACCTTACCTGGGTAGAAAAAATGATACCAAAACAATTTATTGGAACCGAGAGATTGTCTTGGTATGATATATCAATTGAGTAACGTACATACAGAAGCAGATATAAATAAAAATATAAGAAAATAATGCGACCTACCTTGCTGTGATGGAACAGGAGACCGACGCCCTCCATGCAAACCTTTAATTTATATCGTTTATTAGCCATAGATACAATCACACAATAGGACGTACCTATTATACAGGGTGGTAATAAACTAGTGTCCGATCCGTGAACCTTTTAATATATATCGACAGTCCTCATTTTGCTATTATTATGAACAATGTTGATTTTTTTTTAAATCAAATTAATGTAAGTAAAATTGCAACGCTTACATGGCCACACTGCCTCACGTTGACGTCTTTTATCTACGTCTGTTAGATGCGAGAGAGAGAAAGAATTCTCTCCGAGTTATGAATCAGCTGATAGCGAACATAGGGATCGAGGGACTGTAGGTGTATTGCCAGCATTTGAAGTTTGAGCAATTTCATTGAATTTGCGTCAATATTGCACTACACTACTTAAAACTTAAAACTTTATAACACTGTTATTTTTACATCTATATTTTTTATTTTATTTTATTCGAAAATGTTTTTAGGAAGAGAATATTCTATTTACCCTTCAGGGAAAGTCAAGTCAATTGTTTCATTTTAATTATAAAATAAACGACGAAGACTTAGATATTCGTAAAAAATAAATAACCTGTATAAGTCCCCCTTCCCCTGAGGCACAGTCTTGGACTGGAAATTCTCCTCCCAACTCGGCCGCCTCTTGCTTCCTTCCACTCTTCTCCATTGCTTCTTTGATACTGTAGTATAGCGCTTTGCACTAATAAACAAAGAAATTCATGAATTTCGTACACAATAAAAACTAACAGAAAAACGCAAATATAGGAAATTTAAATGTTTTTAAAAATGAAATAAAATTCATAAGGCTAGTATTATTTTGAACTTGGACCTATTTATTTATTATATTTCTCTGCCGATTTAAATTGTACCGAACTTAAAGATATTAAGATATTAGTAATTAATAGTCATACCTTTTTCGTATAATATTTGTGTAGTTGCGTCTGCCCACCATTTTTCCTCCAAAGGCACAAGACACGAATTTTAGGGCTGTACGTCATGTTGACTAAACGCTCATACCACCACCGCTCGACGATTGTCCCTGTAATTTAAGGAATTTCAATTAAATCATTTCTTTAACACATAGCTTGCTCATAATCCATATTATATTCTTTTAGTTAATTTGGTAAGTTAAAATATAATTGATACTTGATATTTATAATTTTAAATTAATTTATATTATATATCTATATCGCTGATTATTTTGAATAACTTTTTATTAAAGTCGCGATCATGAATATATAAATAAACGACATGTTAGCATCGATTTCTCATCTAGGTCACTAGTAGAAGTGTTGGGTAGTAGGCCCGTGAGCTCAATACTAGTATTACAGATAGTACTAAAGGAGGCACCTTGTGTGGAGCGTAGGACGAGGCCATCAGTGCGCACTTCCATGAAGCGCAGCGGGCCGCTCGCGTCGCGCTCGTGCACGGTGAAGGACGCGCGCCGCGCCTGCCGCGACCCTAGCGCCTTCAGCTCTATGTCGTTCCCGTGCTGCACATACACATACCTTGTATAATGTAATCGACAACAGACAAATATTATATATTTCAACACATGGATCCGTACAGAAATATGCTTTGATAATGTATTTTTCATGCATACGGGACCGATTTAAATGAGGTCGGGGAAATAATTACTCTGCTTTTATAGTAGTCACTACTAAGACATATGGATATTGAAAGAATTAGTTTTTAAATACTTAAGTAATAAAACTCACCAAAGTATGGACGACGTCGAGCAAATGGTTCACCTCTTGGCTATAAACAAGTCCAATATGACTTTTAGCCAACAACCTTCGAACTTTATTTCTAACTATATCAGCTTCCACATTGAAGAGCACCATTGCAGCCGTCAGGTTGTACAGTGCTGTAGACAACAAACGATCTTCCTCGTGTTCCAGACGCTTCCTTTCAGTTTCACTCAAACATTTGTATCGTTCCATCATTTCGTTTGCTCCTTGATCCATGCCGATCATATCACGCTCTTGACTAACAGCATCGAGAAAAGCATCCTCCCAAAACTGCATTTGATCCCATAGATTCGACCTCTCTTTACCTGTTTAAATAGATAATTTTTAATCATGCGGTACACAAACAAAAATTTTGTTTATTTATTTTGTATTACCAATTAGTCCTTGATACAAATAAGTTCGAGCAGTATCTGGTGAAGTGAGAGGCGAAGTCGTAGGCACTCCAACTGGTGGCTTGTAGTTAGTTGCAGATTTCGAGGAGAACACACTTGCAGTTCGAGGTTTACTTGTACCACCACGGCAAACCTGAGTAAACTTCATTTTCTATATTATATTATAAATCTTTATTAATCATTCACCAAGGTAAATATAAAAATTAATTCGCCGGGGTCTGTATTTCAAGTCCGAGGATCCTGTTTTTTAAATTATTATGTGTAATTCCAAAAACTATGATACCATCCGTCATAGCAGCAGACTTGATTGCGCATGCTGTCATTGGAATTAGAATAGTAATAGTGAAGTTTAAAAAAATGTATTAGTGCCAAAAATGAATATTGCATAGAAATGCTGAAACAAGCGAACATATAAGCGAGATACTGATACGATTTGCCAGATGTAATACTTTTTATAATGAATCATTCGATTGGTTGAGCTCTTATGCCATGCTATGAAACACGTTAACAAAATAAGAAGAGGTCAGAATAATATGAAAATGGAATTCCCAATACCCAATGCCCGTGAAAGGTGCTGCAGTAACACACTGAAAGCGTTTAAAAGCCGAGTTCTATGACTTACATCGAGGAACATGACGTCAGTATCAGAGAGATTGGATTTAAAGGAGGCGCGATGGTCTTGGAGAGTGGCTCGGTTGGTCGTGATAGAGCCGCTCTCCCCCTCCGAGTTCGCCGCCTGTTGTCAGATATCAAGTGAACCTACTGCTTCTTTAATACCCTTATTCCACGAATAATAATAATAATCGATTTTGTCAATGTCAAGTTGAGATGGGAAAGTCCAAAAGGTTAAAATGATATGCATTCTAACCATGGATTTAGAACGATGCCAACATTGCTAAAACACTGCGGGCTGATGATACATATAAATCGATACATAATTGCAATGTAGGTACTTTCATGAAACATTTTGTAAAGTGTCGCTGAAAAGTGAGTGTGTTTTTTATGACAGAAAATCAGATTTTATGATATAAGTTATATTATAAATAGAGAATGTAATATAATAGAATGTATATGTAATAGTTCTGGATTTTATTTACAAAAAGCCATGCTTATTGTTTACATGGAAGGCCAACATTGAACATATTCGTGCTTCATAGTCCGATTGCTATTCGAAGCTGGGATACTTACATCGGAATCAAACGAAGTCAATTTGCTAAATAACAGATTTCTTTTCGAGTTTAACATATCTTTAAACATTTCTGACGTAGTCTGGCCTTCGTTTGCATCCATATCCGCATAATTTGGTACTGGCATATCTAGAAATAAACATGTTATTTAAAATTAAATATAAATACACTATTTAATAGTTGAGAACCCACTGATTTTTTATTTACTGTTTTATAACAATTGATACCTGATTGCGAACTCTTCCTTGAGGAGGGCGTAGAAGAAGGCGTCTCTAATTCTTGGCGGTAATGCTCTGTCATAGAAGACCCTCCCATTCCACCCTGTTCCATGCTGGCCACTTCCTTACTCCAGTAATGAGTGTGGGCCATTTCAGTTAACTGAAATACGGACGCCATTCCTCCCAAGCCGAAGTTTGAATACGTATGCTCTAAGCCGTGGACAACTGCTTGGAGAACTTTTAACATTCCCTTCCACACGGGCTTGCTAACAAACTGAGGAAAACGGAAACATTCAAATTTAATGAACATCACTATTAAGAATTTTAAAAAGTGATTAAATAAAATTTATGCATACCACGTCTTCGACTTTGTCATTGGGCGTTGTTTTGCGATTAATATTTCTATTTAGTTTACTTAATACCATGTTTCTGTACGATTCATCCTCCATCAATTTCTTTAGTCGGTTGAGCTTTAACCATCCTACTCCTTCACCTTCCAAAACGTGTTGTATTAACTGTAAAAATATTGTCATTTAGTATTTAAAGTATATACCACGTCGGCACATGGATCGTCCGATGGAAGTTAGACTTTTTGAATGTTAAAGAAATCATAAATAATTCAAAGGAGATTATGTTATTATTACTTCTAAGTAAGTAAGTTGAGCGAACGTAACCGTAAATACGCTCGTTTTAGTTTTCTCGAACCATATGTACAGTGTACACAGTCTATAAAAAATTATTAAATGAAAACACTGTGTGCATTTCCCACCATTATCAGTAAGAGTCTCAGTCAGACTAAAAAGTCTGCAGATATGATAAATTTCAAACTGTCTTTAACATGAACTATACTCAAAATATACTGGCAGACAAAGTCTACACTTAGGTAGTTTGCAAGCCTACGCTTTTTGAAACCCTCCATAATTCTAGGTTTAATCATACAAAATAAACCGAGCTCGGGCGGCGATTATCGTTATAATAGTGAAAGGAGCGCAAAGGATATACTGACGTCATTGAGGAAGGCCTGGTTCTCGGTGTTGGGCGAGCGCGGCGCGGCGGGCGGCCGCCTGCACCGCCGCGACACGCCGCACCACCTCAAGAACAAGCGCATCAGCCGCCTCGACGCGGGCCACGCCAGGGAGATCATAGCCCAGGTGCAGCGCTTCTTGTGCACTGACACTCACACTGCTACTGCTAGCTCAGTTACTAATCGCACACGAATTCGATATATGCTAATTTGTTGTTGTTGAGGCACGTTTGTGATTATTTGTAGTGGATTAGATTGACGCATGTTACTTACTGCTACTTCTGGCTCAGCTACTAATCGTACACGAATGCGCTATATGAAATACTAATTTTTTGTTGTTGAGGCAGATAAGTGATTAGAAGTAGTTGATTAGAATGACGCAGGAATGATTTATTGAGTTTATTGTTTTTATCCTTGCCTTAGAAATTTCGCTCATACATAACTGTTTTGCTTTTGTGGTGCTTAGTGAACTTGTAATACTTGACAAACCATGTGAATTGAATAAAATTTATTTAAGTTCATTAATTACTGTAAACCACTTTGATCGTACACGCATTCGTCTTCATTATGTTATCGGAAGTGAGCATGTTGTGTATCAATTTAATCGGATGCCCGTAATTAAAATTTGGAAGTTTTAAATGATCTTGTTTAAGACTACCTAGTCAAAGAAAGTAAAAAATTGTTTTTACTGTTAGTAGATAGTCCGTTGCATTCGTGTGAGATTAGCTAGATGTCTTAGAATAATTAACATACCACCTGCATGCTTCTAATTTTGCATCCAACTTATAATTTGCTTTATAATGACATGTAACTACTCGGAATTAGGGACCATTATAAGATAACATGTAATTTCTGATCTACTTTCTGCACAAACGAAAATTCAATTGGAATTTATTATCCATTGTAGCCGGAAAGCCAATAATCGATTTATCAGAGATTATAAAAAAGAATAGCTAGGTGTGGCCAATCGCACGTTGTGATATTAATTTTAGATTTTTATTGTATGGAAATAACTTTCTATCAATCTTAACGCTTACATTGGAAATCGGAAGTTTATCCCTCGTACAATGTATAAAAAAGTGCATTTCTTAACAGACAACCGAATCTGACAGATTTGAAACTACTTCAGTCATAGATACTAGTACATAATATAATGTCATTCCTATTAAGTTTGAAATAGTACAACGTGAAATGTAACGTTCCGTTCCTATTCCTACAGTTAATTACATTGTCGTAGATTGACGCTCACAAAGTAGATTGTAATCGTGGGCTTTTCATCATGATGTCTATCTATAAACTAACGTGCTTCGTTACGTACACGGACTCGCGAAAGGGTAAAAGCCGACTTTGAAATTTCTTACTCGTTCGAGAATAACAAAAACAATGGAGTCGTGAGATCGCATATGACTCTGACGGACTATTATGTTTGACACCACTGGAGAAATTACACGTGTTTGTTTGTAATATTCGCGTTCTATTTAATGTTTAAATCGGTCAGTTTAAAATTGTGGGTTAGGCCGTTGAAATAAATAAATCTTCCGGTGGAATCGTTTCTGTGAGTGCGACCGAAGCGTGGGTAATTGTTGGTATACGGCTGTCACGGGCTGGCGAGCGCGGGCCCTCAAGCACATCGCTCACGGAGCGGGCAAACCCTCAGTGTTGTTCGCAGAAACCGTCTTGCACACCGTTCGCGACAATGCTTCCACTGCACTCGATCCCATTTATTATAAAATCAAACTCAATTAAACTTTAGTATAATGAGGTGCTTGAAAGCAGCAGGAGGATGGTTAGCACGGGTGAGAGACGTTCGGAGATAACGTGACATTTAAAACAAGATTTCAATTTAGATTCCGCCGTGTTTTGTTTGCCTTCACTCCGCCTAATGTTTTTGTTGAGATCTTTCAATTTCACCATGTACTTGCATGTCATAGATAATAAATTTGAACGTCAATGTTGTATACAGTGATTGCATATTGAGTGAGAAAATAAATAGCTGCATTTTTGCAGGCAATTAAGAAACGAGAGCAACCAGAGGAACATAAAACTGATAATGAAGAAGACGTGGATGACGTACCTGATGGTAAGTTTTTTTTTATTGTTACAATTATGAAGTAAAAGCTGCACAAATTTTTACTCTTATTTATACGAACTGGATGATAATTTAATATTAAACTAAACATTTTCATCACCAAGTGTATTCTGACTATTAACAATTTATATATGTATCGAAGAGATATATTTATATCTCTTCGTGTTCTATTCTATTCGGTTATTGTGTGAAGAAGACCTTTACGCGTAGATATGAAAGTATGTATCGTGTATGGTGACATCGCCCGCGCACGATGCGCCGAGATAAACCGTTGCGACACTTCGCCCGGTCGTGACCACATTTGTTCTCGGGGATCACGACGATAAATTAACTTAATACTTACTTCTAGTACGTTTGTCTGGCACGAAACATTAGTACTGGGGGTTTTGTAAACCTCGCAATGTCCCAGGAAACAAAATCGTAATGAATGCAAAAATAGATTTTACTTTATTAAGACCGGACTAGTGTCAACTATGCTTTGATTCCGTTATGTTTACGTTAAGAAAAAGAAGTAAGAAGTAGATATAAACAAAAACGAAAGTATTAGATGTTTCTTAATTATTGTTCACGCTAATTTCCTATGATAGAAATATATCCTTACCTATTAGAATTAAAAACGAGAAAGTTTTTTAAACAATAGTAACTAGTTGGCTCAAAGACAGCAGGTAGATTAGACTCTGAAATAATATAAAGGATATCATAGTGCTACGTGATGGAAGATATCATAAATGGGTAAAATGGGCGCGGCTTGTGATATGAAGAGAAAAATATCCAAAATTAAGGTTTAAAATAAATAATTAATCCATAATGATAACAATTTGTAAATGTTTTGTATCGATCAATAAATTACTTTATCAATGCTCGCGGAAATCCAAAGATAAATATTGTTATCGGAGGGTGTTAAAAGGGCTTTTAGAGTATTGAATTTGCCATGAATTCAGTGGAGCAATGTTAGCGTTATTTTAGGGCATGTAATCAGCAGGTATCGTAACTTTATCAGCTTATCTGCGTGCCATGTTGTTACGTACGGCCAGTGTATCGTTTACTTTTGCCCAGATTGCGCCGATTTCTGCGCTCATTAAAACAACCCGTCCTCCGGCTATTGCGTGTCGATCAAAATTATGGATTAGAAAATTAAAACATCGTGTGTGATTCAAACAACCTGTAATTGTAGGCGGAACGACATTTCTCGATATTGTTTGGGTTGCACTCGCACTAAAATAGTTCATACCGACGCATTCTTGCTCATTTGGTGCGCAAAAAGCGACAAGTGATTTTATACGCGGATTTTTTGTCGTAATGTAGCGCTCGCAAAGTGATTTATTCAATTCCATTTTGAATTCATAAATAATTGATGTAATAGTATTGTGTGCAATAACATGTTTTAATAGTGTTGGCTATAATAAAAATATTTTTATAAGAACAGTTGTGATTATAGTAATACATATATCTATATCAAAATGTATTAGCATGTGTGTGTGTATGTACTTTGCTCGAAACGTCTATTGCTGAAGGCCAAGTGAAGCTATTGTTGTCGTAGTTAGTAAATATTGTCATGTGTTTCATGTCTCCGTCGAGTTATAGTAGTGTTCCGCGGAAGTCGCGATCTGCTCTATTAACAGATGAATTGTTTGTTTGTGACCCGTTAGTTGTTGCTTTCTCTAAATTCTAAGGAATACTTTTATAGTATCAAATTCTGGCCGTGTTTAATCCGAGACTAAAGAGCAGCGAGGCGTTTTTATTTTATTTGATATATTTATAGTTGCAAAAGTAATATAACAGTATCTAAAATTAAAGCTTTGGCTCGGTTTGGTTTATAATATACATGCTGCATGAAGTCTTTATTTTTATAAATACTCATTTAATATTCTCAGCGCTTTCTTAAATATATTCATACATAGGTATATGGAAAAGTAAGAATGCTTAAGATTTCGTTTATTAGAATTTAACAAAAGCTACATGTGTGTTTAATTTACATAATGTGAAAGTGTTCTAGATCCTTCAAATAATTTATTACGATAGTTTGTTTAACCACAATATTTATTTACTGATTTATTTCAATCGTTATAAATCTTACGGTTCACGATTAACGAGTCTACGTGTTTTCTGTTCATGAATCGACATCACGAATTTTCTCTTGTCAAATTTAATTGTCTTTCATGTCGAGGTCTCATCCCGCCTGCTATGAAAATTGACAGTACCTTTGTCTGGCGGCTAGACGAGATGTTATGAACAAACTTTTAACCTCAATTAACTCTTACAACGCTAAGCTTGTTCTTAGTCTCGCTCGGTCGGTCATTTACTAGTATATCGGCAATCATTAGTCATTTTGCACAAAGAACATCGTTATCTTTCATGTACTTGCTATATACATGACGATGATATGCGTATAATTAATTTGCCTAAAGAAAGTTAACGACAAATTAACTCGACAGCTAGCTTCTCACGGTAACTTTTAGAGATAAATTATCTTTTATCTGGACTAATAAAAAAAACAATGAAAGACAAACGTTTGGAAGTGAAATTAAGTGTTCGAAGTGATGGGTCATTAACTCGTAATAGTGCTAGGAGTAGTTTAAGAAGTAATCGAAGCAATTTAAGCAACAGCAGTACCGCATTGCCTGTTCGAGAAATATTTGCGACCGACCGTTATGCGGCACCTCAGAACAGAGCTTTTGATATATTGGATAAGTACCGGAGACAGCCGCAAAAGAACGGAAGCATATATCCGGCACAAAGCCTCCAAGCTCTAAACCAGTATGAACAACAACCAAGATATAGATACGTACCAGATAGAAAAAGCGTGTACGTTCAATACCCCGAACGACTAAGGGAACATGACTTTGACGGGTATCCTCTTCGTGCGGCGTATTCCACCTACCAGCCGGTATACATTGACCCTTCAACTCAAATATATGGGACTCTACCACGCAATGGACATTATGTAACAGATATCGCACCTCAAGCCCCTGACCATTACACATTACCCACTAGATCGCCTCGAAGAGTTCGCATAAGTGAACTACAACCTGTCGTACATGGATATGGTACGTGACTCTTTATTAGAACGCTTATAAAAGTACTATCGGATAATACAATACATTTTGGTTGAGAAAGTCTTGCATGAAAGGTGTTACGATGTCTCTTGTCAGCCTAAAAGCGTTAATTATATTAACTGTTAATATCGAAGTCAAGCCTTTAAATACCAGTTAGGGTAGGAATCTTTGAAACGTTTAAGATATCAACAGTTTACTTCGAAGAGAAATTGGCCTTAGAAAGCTGCTTTGAATAGAAACTAATCTTGTCATCGACCCAAAGCTTTACTAAATCTCATGAATTTATATAAAGATGCCATTTATAAAATCATAATAATGGATAGATAGATGATAGCCTTTGGCTTTTGCGAAGAATGACATTAGGAATGATGATGCTAATTCAAAACGTTCATTTTCTTATTGACTCGAAATAGAGAAGTAAATACTTTTATTGAATCTAACAGTTACTTGACAATGATATGTGATGACGTCATAGGGAATCGCATGCATAATAATCTCCCGTGCATATTTAAGCGTGTTCGCATAAATAGGACGTTATGAACCCTCTAGGGATGGACAACAATAGAAACAGGCCTCCCCGAGGCAGTGGTGCGCTCTAATGAACCACAACAGGTGCGAACCGGCTCATGCCCGCAGTTCTTCATAAGCTCCTATATGATACACTCATATAATTACAAAGAATTCTTTTGGGTGACCTTTTTGATGAGTTTCATTAACATGGCCGTGACGAAGTCAGCTGTACGCGGTATTATGTGCTCGTTAATGGAGTTCACTTTCAAAGCAAGTAAGAATTTGCAATATGCGAATACCTATTAAAATTTACTAATAATAAATGATTTATTATTTATAAAACAAAGATTCGAAGTACCGTTATAGTTTATAAGCCTTCGATTCTTTTATATCACCATTTCGGTATGTGCATAGAGTATACCGGTTTTCGAAGGTCACTAGCAAAATAACGTCATTTTTATTTTTGATTGTGACGACTGATTTGTTTAATTTGTTCAAATGAAAGCTATAGCGCGATGGTATATAATAACACAATAACAGTTATTCTCAAACGGATTTTAGATTGACCGTACCGATTGACCGGCATTGCATAACATTTAATCTGTATCAACTTCCGTATATAAGAAAAACTACAGATAAATCTTTTCCGTTCTAAAATATTATTATGTTACTTACCTTATCAGATAGAAAGTACTGTTACTGTAGGTGGTCTAAGCGAGTTGCATGATATACAAACATAAACAGGAATATGGTTAACTTTAGTATTTAATTCATTTATACGTTCAATAACGTTTAGCTTTTAACCTTAACTGTTTTTGCTCGAAATTCTGCCGTTAAAGATTGACAAATAGCAGATATGCATTGTTCGGGCGAACTTTGAAGCGTGATCTTTGCTATCGTGAGCTACGATCGCTTTGATACCGATACGAGCGTTTAACCTAAGCGGTGCTGAAAGTTGGTAAAGAGCATAATGGAAGAGCTTTATGTTTATCGGCTGGCATTCACCTGGTAAGTGCAGCCAACCGCAACGTATCGCTGAACTTAGTACCACATAACGTTGCCTTCCGATTTAATATCAACTCAGGTTCATAGCGCCCTCGGCATTTTAAAAGGTTGAACACGTAACGTCTCGTGAGACTGGATCCTTACTTTTATTATATTGTTACGAATACTATTAAATTAATAAACAGCAACAAAAGAATGAAGTTATAGATCAATCATTATTAAATGATATGAATCTTCATATAAACGTTTTAGAAAGTCTAACGTACTTTGGTAATATGGCTTGTACTGGAAAACGGACTTTGAAGTAGTCAGTATTTTTAATTCGGTAAAATAAGAGAAGTTAAGATCAACTTTTGCTCAATAAACAAATGTCTAAAATGTATTTACAAATCATATGTGGATCTCGTCAATCATGTGACAGCATACTCGTAGCAAATTACAGCGTATTACTTTCAAAACCATACATTAATGTCATAGACCGTAATTTAGGCGATGTTATGATGTGTACAAAAAATACGTTCGCTACAAAATATAATGATTTCTTTTCTCACACTGTACATTATTGTAGACAAGCGAGACCCTAGATTAATGTATATTGTTCAGTTATTACAATTGTTAAGGATCGGGTTTTACAATAAAGTGCTTTCCCGAATATAAATATTTCAACAGAATTTACTTCATCTATTTATTTTTTATGAAATGTATAATATATTAGTGCTGTGTATGTGAGTTATTTTTGAACATAAATGATTCTAAACGAAACATATTTTTCATAGGCACAATACACACTCACTTTATGCATTGCAAAATAAGCTTCAAGATGTTTATTCGAACACGTGAAACTTTAGATTATAAAATGAAGTAGCTTTGTTTCTCACGAGTATCCCAAGAATGTCGTAAGAAACTTTTGCTAATTATGCAAGAACAATACTAAATTTTATTCGAGTGATTTTTCAATTCTATAGTGTGAATTTTTTAATAATTAATGTCTTGCATAAGCAAGCACTTTTTATAGTAATCAAAAAATGTTCGCTCAAATTATATAATGCTTTAAATTTCAATGTTAATTTTTGGAATATTATTTTGGTACAGTATGAAACGTTTTATATAGATCTGTCTGCAATGGCTAGCAGGTAATCTGAATACGCATTCACCGACCTTTTGTGTCTGAGTGTTCTGCCTTTCTCTATTTCATTCCATCTGTATATAAATCAATCTTGTGGTAATGACTGTGCCCTAGAGTTTCTCCAATTGCTCGGGTGCAGGGTACGCCAACCGACCGGTAGCCGAACCGCATGCGTTGTGAATAATCTAAAGTGCGGTGTGCGGAAGGTTAATGCGGTTAACTCCCGCGCCTCGGACACAGATCTCGAAAGCGAACCTGTGAAATGAATTATTGAAGCGCAACCATCATCCGATACCCTATAGTTAAATCGTGTAAATTGCACTATAATTTCATTGTAGATAGAAGATAAACCACGTCATTTTATACTTGAATTGCGCGGAAATCCCATTTAATATTGTTTGGATAGCATTTACGTCTGAATGTTTGAGGCTGATTTGAAATATAATCTTAGCATTGGGTTTTTAGTCGACTAGTAAATAAATTAAACATATTAAAAATTAAAATTACTTAGACATCTTTTTTAATATATTATATATAGCTTTAGCTTGCTAAACAAAGATGTTTTAAGTGTTGCAATACGGAGAACATTTTAGTTTGTACGTGTAATAAATTTAAGATACAGTTCACGGATACAGGATATCAGTTTCACATCACGTCCACTTACGAAACAAAAGCGTTCCAAATTGTACGAAATTCTGTGCAAACGACATCGTCGATCAACGTACCGTTAGGTGGAATGCAAAAACCATCCAGTGTTCCTGTATGGAATTTTTGCTATTATAACACAGGTAGGTTCCCGTGACCTCCCCGCATGTAGCATGCTTGGGTAAATACGATGTCTTCCTTGATTTTCTTCAGAGATTAAATCGATGCGGTCAACGACCTCAGTTGTATACATACTTCATGTTTGAACTGTACAAGTCGATTTAATACAAATAATTCCAGTGACATTTACTGCAACATAAAATAAATCTACTTGTATATGTACAGGTGCGTAGTACCTACACAGAAAATGGACCACAACATAGTGGAAATCGGTACTGTTACTCTCAGATCCTGTCTTCTAATAATAATTATCTGTAAACTGTCCTGCTTCTAAGTAGTTTCTAGTTTCACTAGAAGTTAATTGTAAAGCTTGTTACTTGTCCACTTAACATTGCGTTGATGTTTTAATCCTACTAGAAATGTGTGTTAATATTTTAATGAAATACTAAGCAATTGCCCTACAATGCATAATGTTGTTTATGGTGTATAATAATGTCATACTGTGTAAAAAAGTATGTTTTTTTATTACTTTTAAAACTTTGCCAAATTGGTATTTACTCCAGTTAATACCAATATTAGTTTCCTATAGAATTAGACCAAGTTTCCTATGGAAAATTCGCATCACATAACATCCTGGTAGAAATGTCATGTTGCTTATCAAGCAACCGTTAGGTCGAAGTGGTGGAGGCCACAGTTCTCCATCCGATCCTCAATTACCTTCTTATTCATAACTTCTTTTCTAGCTTCTTTTTAAAAGGCTGGCAGCAACAAAAATATATTATACCTACTAACCACGATCACGTAGACAATTGAAACGTAGCGCCGTAATACCGATCTAATGGCGATAATGGGTAGGTAACGCGAGGGTAAAATAAAAGGAGTCGGTATGCGGCAGGTTGCTTTCTATTTTTAATCGAGGGGAGAGGTCGCGGGCGGGCTGGCGCCACAGCCTCTCATCTCGGTGGTGCTATTGCGCGCATTCCGTCATCGCTAGCGCTCCGGGCTGCGCGCACACACGCGAATACAACGGTGCTACATTGTTTACTATCCTCTACGTATAACGCATTTTGACATACTCCTACACAAGTCATTATAAAATTAATGACTACCGAAAAAGTTTCGCGTGCTTGAATGGACAATGACCGGTCCGGCATCCGCTAGAATATGCCGGTGCAATGCTGATTGATGTTTAGTCTATATTAAGCGACGGATTCAGTCTAGACTCGTGCCCGGAGTCGGGCCTTTAAAGGAGATTTATTGAGTACTGGTTTTACATCGGGAAATGGGTGTTATAAGGAGGAAGAAGCGTAAGTTGTTTATGTTAAATTCATAGTGTTCAATGTTTTATTATGAAATGTTAGAAAAAAACAACGATTTTTTTTAAATGATATTTTAAATATTGGAAGACCATGTTACATGTATACACAAATATACGAATAATGAATACTTAATATATATTAATATATCTGTAAAAGTGTGTCTAACGTGTTTAATGTGTTATTATTGCACTCACTGATTAATTAATGTTGATCTGCTGCACATTGAAATTTCTAAAATTATGTACATACCGACAAAAGTCAAATGGTTGATATATAAAAAATTCTTTCGACATTGGTCCTTACGTTGCAAAAATGCGACACGTGATAGAAATAGGTAATCTGACATACCAACGTGACAGGTGAATAAGTAGTTTTTTTAATTATTTCTTGTTGATACAAAAGTAATCGATTTGCTACTTCATTGTTGGGTCAGGAATGTTTACTTATTATCGACACACTTTAGTTTTCAATGGACCACTTGAAATAGTTTTGATTCAGTTATGTTCTATTGCTGTTAACGTTATGTATATCTAGAGCGATGTTTCATTTAAAATACTATTTGTATTTCTAATAAAGGTTCTTGTCTTCTGCTTGAACCTCACCTTTAACTCAAATTTTTATACAAATAAATATTTATTACAAACAACTTTTACAACCAATCATACAACTGATACTGAAGTATTAATGAAAAATTAAACAGTCATCGAGCTAAACATATAAAAATATCCTTGTGGCTTATGTAGATTGTGGATCGTAGAATGGTCTGTCGCGTCCGTTCAATAGGGCATACAAATGTTTTTAGTAATTGTAGGACAGGTGTGAAGGTGAAACAGTAGGTACAACAGTAGTAGTATACACTTGTTACTTGTGATGCGGTCATCGGGCCTTTACACGCACATACGTACGTAAGGTTGTGTTTCGTAACCACGCAAAATTATTTGTTTTGATGATGTCATCGATGGAGTGATATGAAATGAAAACATGTTTCGAACACCGTGGTTATGGATTTTATACGGAGTTCTGTTTGTTAGATAAATCGAAGTTTTATTAATTTAACTACTAGAAATACATATTCAGCCATAATTAGTGTCTGTTGTAGTTCTTAGTAACAATGTTAAATGGCTCGATTCCAATTTCCGCAATTTTTTTATAAATTTTAATTAAAATAAAAATTACCAATACCAGTTACCAATTCACACTTCCACGTAATTTGATACAATTTAAATTAGATATATTCATTCACATTGCACCGGCTAAATGAATGTTATACGGCTTCCGAAACAGATACTGTTACAAACAGACTTCCTTGAAACTCTACCTTCTTTCAAGTGTTGCATTTAAGTTCTTTAATTAAATTATGTTCATAACGCAATCGTTATATTTATTGTCTATATTTGAATACTGTTATCAATAGTAATCCTTGTATCGATTTTATCACTTCATTAGTATTTAGTACGCGACATTGGCAATGATACAAGGATAAGTCAATACGATATTGGTCAATGTAAAATACTGCGTTGCGTGATTACCATATCTCAAGCGTTTTAACCCTGAATATAAGTATTGCCGTATTTGGAAAAGACTTAACATATTCCGTCAGCTACGCTTCAATGATATATGTTTAACGAATGTCTAACTGTATAACATATCCACTATATTATTCACGCTATCGTGATTGAAGTAAATGCTAGAAGCTCAAAACGTTTAGCCATTAGTTACAGCAATTGTCGTTAGATCCAATCGCACTGTTATTTGTCTTGAACTACCTATTACACTTTTTATGCTGTTAAAGCTCCGTCATTTTCACTCATTTAACCGAACTTTATGATTGCAAACTATTCGTTATTCGCTCTTTTGTTAGATGAACGTTAATGGTATAATTCCAGTGACTTTCACTTGTCTATTTCGTTTCTATTGGTACTAAATTACCATCATTCCTAGAGAAGTGTTTCCCAATGAAATAAGACTACCGGCCGATAAACGATGGTCACGAATCCTTTAGAGCATCACGATTCAGTTGTGGGATACAATAGAACGTTATTCTATTACATCCATCGGTGGGGTGAAAGTGTATCGACTGATTGGCCATTGTAGGGGCAGGACACAGACGTTGGTCTGGATCGAGATTTCTCAACGCTGCGTTCATTTATCTACGCGGCGCTGATTGTCGTGCGAACAGACTGCTCATTTGTTATTCAATTCAATTTGCTCCGTATTCAAGATGCAAGGAAAGAGAAATGCATCCGCGGTACCATATCTTCGCGATGTATGTAGTTATAGTATGGAAATAAAGGTTTATCGTGTAGGAATTGTATTGTTGTATTGTTAGCAGCATCGTAAAACAACTATCTCGATTTAACCAGATACGACGTACCTACGTACATAGGTACAATAAGTGATAATTAGATTTTATACAATCATTAGGTATATGACGAACAAAACAATATTATATGTGCGCTTTATGTGTTCTTGTTTATTAAAATGAACATTACGTGACAGAGAAATATAGGCTTCTATAAAATATACGAGTTGTGTCTAACAATATTTTAATTTATGGCTCACCTGTTAAAGTCAGGCATAATTCTAGAACAATATAATTTTACGTTCGTGAGTTTAGTTCCCTATTTGTCTGCACTAATAAAAGATGTAATCCTATATTCTGCAGTGGGCAACGTCCTTGAATACATTAGTTAACGTGAATTATCGAGAGAACACTAATTAATCTTGTAGCGTACCCTTTGTAACGCCCACGCTTTAATTAATTATCAAGGAAACTAGACCTTGTAGGATAATTGCGGACCTGGTAGTAAGCATTACTTAGAGATGACATCTATTGCAAAGGTTTGTTAGGCAAAAATAGTCCAAATTACTTTTAAAATATAAATACTTGAGACTATAATCATCACTTTACATAAGTGTTAGAGCTTAGTTTTTCTTCCTGTTAAACACAATACGTCTGAGTGTCCTTCGCTACATATGTAATTTGTTAAACTGACATAGTTAGTGTGAATATACTATTGTTACAACTTAAACATGTGAGTGTAATTTATTCAGTCATTTTGACTTTTGCATAGGTATTATTACAGAGCATATACACAATATTTATAAGAGGTAGTCCTTACAGCTATGATAAATACAAACATACATCCATATTACTTTAAACTGTAAAACTACTGTATGGAGTTGGCTGTAATTTATATTGCAGATTAGATCATCGAATATTACATAATACATATATTATTTAATTATATTGTTGATTCTACAGGTGAATCGGTGTCTGACCGTCCGGATAGCGAAGCGAGGATAGTAAACGACCAGCGATGTATGGAAGTGAGGATAGCGCGCGCGGCTGGGGGGCTTGGGCTCAGCATAGCGGGCGGGAGGGGGTCGACGCCGTACATCGGTGACGATGAGGGCATCTTCATATCCCGAGTCACCACCAACGGCCCGGCTTATCTAGCAGGACTCAGGGTATGATAGTGTCCTATGGACCATTATTGTAACTAAACCCTTTTTCAGTAAAGCACATATATACATATCGCTTAAAAACAGTTTAAAAATAAATAGCATAGAAAATAAGAAGGACACGGACCAAAAAAATTTCGGCGAATGTAAAATAGTGAAGTATTATAATTTGTGTAAAATTTGTGAATTTTACGCGTGCGTGTGCGGAAACGGTACGCGGATGTTTTGAAATAATTTAATTGTTTATAGAATATAGAAGTTATTTCGAGTTTGTTGATTAATATTTAAAGCTATATTACCATAGTAGCTTATTCACAAAATTAATATTGTTTAATAGTATATTTACAACAAGGGATGTCATTACCGGTAAAAAAAAATCCTATATACTACTACAGATATTTAGATAAAGATGGTAATTGCAGTGTAAATTATCTTAAAATAGATATCCAATTGGAAATTAGTGTTTGCACCGCGATACCGGATTGTATTATTGTTGTTAGCGAGTTTTAAAGGGCGCGTTCGTGACTGCTTTTCCAGGTTGGTGATAAAGTACTGTCCGTGAACGGTACATCGGTGGTAGATGTGGATCACTACTATGCGGTGGAAGTACTTAAGGCCAGTGGACCGACGCTCACTCTGGTCGTGACCAGGGAATCACCCACGTCGACAAGGTAAAGATTGTATGCAGTGATAAGTGATTTTTCAGCTATATCTTTGTATGGGAATGCGTTGAAAGATATGTTCGAGAAAGTGCATACTTTGATACGAGAACGATATTTTATTTATTTATAATTTATTTGCCATGAAATCATTTAAACATTTACAATTTAAGTGATCACCCGACTACTGAATTAGTATAAAATACTGTGTCTCAGAAATCTCATATTTGAAATATCTTTGTGTTTTTAGACAGTTACATAATTTTTACGAACATAACATTTAAATTTATGTATAAAAGTAAAGGTCTAAAACTTGAAAGTAACGTGATTAATAACAGCAATAATATTTCGTTATTAATAACGTAAGCAATAACAAATGGTCACTTGTAGGACGCACAGCCGCGCGGCGAGCGGCGCGAGCCATCACTCAGTATCGACGGCAGATACCGTATCTACGCTCGAGAACGGACAGGTAATAACATTCCAGCCTTATCAGCTATCTGCACTCGTGAATCATGATGCGAGCGAGTACCTCTCCGCGAGTGACGCGATTTAATCAACTCGGTACTGGCTTTCCACGATTTTTGATTTAGTTCTCGCTATCGATGTTGAAATCGGAAATAGGAACTTAACATTTTACTTGGAAATGTTTTTTTTATGATAATTCATATATTTTTTATAACAATGTGTGTATGTTAAATATGCACGTTAAGTTTGTTTAATTGTGGAGTCTAGGTGTTTCTATGTATTATTGTATTTAAATGTCTGAACTTAGCGTGCGACTAGATGGCGCTGCGTTAGTAGCGTCCTGTGGGATTAATTCTATTATAAATAATATCTTCTTCAAAATCATTTAAACCTATTCAAACAATAACTATAGACCGATTTGTTACTTGCAACAGATACCAACCGGGCGCGGCATAGCTCTCAAGCCCCTAATCATCAGCAACCAGTACGCGCAGGAGCTGGAACCGGAGCAGAAGGAGCCCGTGGTGCACACGATAGTCACTAATGTGGCGCCGTCCCCCGCGCCCTCGCCCACCCCCGCGCCGCACTACCAGCGCCTGCAGGCCTCGCCGCCCCCGCCCACACAACCGTACGTCCCGCCTGGTGAGACTCGTTACGTTTTGTTACCTGAATAACATTTTTTACAGTATAAGTAGATGTATAAGAGTATGTAAAAAATTGAAACGTAATCTAAATTCAGTTTACTTTTGCTTAAGTAATAATAGCATTACATTTATTCTAAATTTCAAATTTTACAGCAATCTACTTGCGTAGTTAATAAACAGCATTTTCTTTTAATATAATTAAATATTAATCTACATCTACTTAAAATGCTAACCGTAGAAGCCTCTTCCACTTCTGACCAAATTAAGGTGGCACAGTAATTAAGACGTGTTCCTGTGAAAGACATTAGTAACTTAATGATACCCATATAAAGTATTTATGAATGTGTAATATGTCGTCGTGTAGCGTACCAGCAGCGCGTGCTGGTGCACACGACGCTGATCCGCGACGGCGCGGGGCTGGGCTTCAGCGTGGCGGGCGGGCGCGGCTCGCCGCCCTACCGCGCCGACTCGCACGCGCTCTACGTGTCGCGCGTGTCGCCGCCCGGCGCCGCCGCGCGCGACAACAAGATGCTCGTCGGCGACAAGCTCGTGTCGGTCAGTGTACACCGTGGCGCACACACGACGTCGCCTAACATGCCAGACGAAATTATTGGGAAATAGCGTCTAGTCTAGTTCACTTTTCAATGATAAGTCAGATTTAAAAACTGTTTTTTTTTTATATGTTTTCAATCGGATAATCAATTACCTATACCCTACCCTATAATGTATGCATATAACCACCAATTTTCGTGTGTTAAATTATAAAATGTATGATAATAATTATTACAGTAGAATTAGATTTCATGGGTATGAAATTAGTTAAAGAAACTCTTCGTACAATGACGTGATTTAATTTACAGATAAACGGCGTCGATATGGAAAATGCAACTCATGATACAGCTGTATCTATGCTCACGGGTCACGAGAGATTTGTGCGACTAGTTTTAGAGCGAACTGTTACTCCAGAACAAGGTACGTTTTTCCTATATTCACATGTTTAATATGCAATTTCATGCAAAAATGTTGTCAACATTTAACGTTTTTCTTAGAGAGATTATTAAAATATAATTGACACTCAACGATAAAATAACATTTCAGCCCAGACCCTAGCGCGAAAGTCGACATCGGAAGAAGTGAGAGAGCACAAAACGAGCCTGCAGAATGTGAATGCCACTAACACGAAACCGATCCCCAACCACGTCACACCCGCACCCCTCAGCCACACCACGCCCCGCGTCACACAGATTGCACCACAGGTCGCACCTCAACAACCATCGGTGCCGCTCACGTTGCCGGTGCATCCGACCTCGCACCCGGCACCGCACCCGGCACCGCAACCAGCACCGCAACCGGCACCGCAAACCAAACACGCACCGACCGCCCCGCAACCCGCGCCCAGGAAACTGAGCCAAACTAACGGCACGGTAAGGTCTCCTAGATATTATACATCTCCGTTGTGAATAGCTTTGTTTTATATCGCAGTAATTAGCTCTTAACCTTACAAAATCGAAAAACGAATTAATGGTTCTTCTGCTGTATTATTTGCTAACATATCTAAAGAACCATTAAATTGTTGTTATAAGGAATTATACTACATTTCAAAGTGTTAAAATTTACTTACCAAACCTAATTAGTAATGTAGCCGAATAGTGTATATTCGTAGTGTATTGCCGACCGTAGCAGCTTGCAAAGGCCGGGTCGCTTCGTGTCCTAATGATTGATTGTTGACCGCAGGCGGAAAGGAAATCGACTAACAGTGCGAGCACGCCTCTAACTCCCGGCGCGAATAAATTGCACGGCTCTAATGACGACGTATTCGACGACATTCAGGTGAGGACATACGGGCCCGCGTCCGGTGACGGCGCCGTAACACGATCACGTCCATGCTTACAACGAACGCTTACACACACTTATATAATACATATTTATTTACATACGCGTTCGCACGCATACTATATGTACGTGTCTATCGGACCGGCGGTCGTAAAAGATGTCTCAACCGTTTCGTCTCGAAATAAAGAGCTCATATTTCGACATGATCAGGAGTGACATCTTTGAGACTGGTCGGCTCCGAGACGACGCCTCATGCATTCTGTGTAGATGTAGTTCTTGCGCTTTGTCTCATTTTGCAGCGGACTGTGCTATAATGTATTACGATTTCAAATCCAAATATTAACTCCATAACAGCCATCGATCATATTTCATAAAAGTCATTGTGTTTAACACAATAAACTAGGTTGAAAACTTTTCTAATGAAATATCTGGATTTGATATATTACAGATACGAGTGAGTATGAAACACGTTTTGTATTGTCTTGGTCAAAATTGTGTAGACATTTTCGTTAAGTTTGGTATAAAAGTTTCTTTGAATACAAATATTGAAGCAGCGTTTTGTTCTGGATGATATGTTCTACTTTAGAAAGTATCTTAAATATCTTGTAAATGTCGACAACTCTTTAAATGTAAAAGGAAAGAGTTGTCGATATAAAGAAGTAGCGTGCGCCATATGAAAGAAGTCTCACATAGCATTTTTTTTCTTACACTGGTAATGAACGTGCACGGATAGATCACGATTGTTCGCTATAATTAGAGAGTAAACTCCAACATTTAAAAAAGCTAGATACCAATAGGGTATAAAAATTGGAAGATAGTTATTGCTATTGGAGGCTTGTTT
>DWAJ01000150.1:0-45060 GCA_018238005.1 Eurema mandarina | reverse complement strand
ATGGTTGGTATGGATTTTTGTTCGCGCAAAACATCCAAATGGATCTGGTGAAGTTAGGCACACATTAGGCTCTTGAATAAATTATATGAACTTTTTTCCATGGGAAATCAAACAACGCGGGACAAGGCTACTGGTAAATAAAAACGATATAACTACGTTTTTACGTTTAATCGATAAAAACTGAAATAAAAGTAGCTATTTTTATCGTTTAAACTGTTTAAAGTATTGTTAAATATATGTAAAAGGCCATATTTAAAGTAATAGCAAAGACGAAGGATTGCGTGTGTCTCTTGCAGGGCATTTGTTCAGTAATCCAATAGTAGGGAAAGATAAAAGCGCAAAGATAAAAGGGGTGCTTAATGGAATTAAACAGCAGTGGGAGGGCCTGCTGTTAGCCGGACTTGCGCAATGTCTTTGTTGCGAATCGCCAAATCGCGTAATCTACCAAAATAGACGTTTTATTATTATTAGTCGGTAGGTATACAGCCGTTATTGTTCGCGTTTTATCTTTTCTAGATAAAGGTCGGTCGATTAATGCCTCGATTAGCGCGCGGGCAATGAGTGAATGTCCTGCCAACACCTCGCATGCCGCTCGTGTTTAGGGCTGCTACTATGTAGCTAATTAAACGTTTTATCGAAACTAATATATTTTATGTAATCTTGACTTGTTAAATAAATTAGTATTTTAACTTGTGTTTTATAAATCTGACACGAATTTTGTTTTACTCATGAGCATTTTAAAGAAAACTAAATATTTACTACCAGAAACCGCAAATGAACGTCTTCTACCAAGACCTGTTAATACGCAAGACTTAGCATGAATGTTGTAAATAAACAACATACGTTCCAGTGCTAAATCGCTGCATCAAAGTTTGGTTTGGAAATATATAGCTTAAACGGTGTCTGAGGTTAGTAAAACGTTGGGGAAGATACGAAGACGAGAACTTTATATTTTTATTTATTACTAAAGATTTAAGCTATAGGTTATATTTATATCTAAGATAAGGCATGAAATATGTAGGGAATTCATTGAAAGACAACGACTTCCCTTCAATGAACTTCTGTACTATGTAAGGTGTACATAATATGTAGATTGTATGTAAAAGTATAGGTGTGGATTTGGTGTGACAATCAATAACTGCCGCGTAGATAAGCTCATTAGATTGGAGTTGTGTATAGTCGGGAGGGCGTCATTTGCCCAAATTGCTGCGAAACTATAGCGATTAGCAATAATTGCTCGGTTTACCGAATTGTCGGCTCTGTGGACGTTAGTCTTCGAAACACTGTTACAACATTAAACACTCATTATTGTTTGCGATTAATATCAAATTAATTAAAACCTTCATGCTTTCAAATATCCAAGAATTACAGACTAAGTTAACATTCAAATAGTTATACTGTTTAATTGATTGCAATACTTAGAGGAATTATTAGTTGCTATATTATTATACAACTTGTTTATATTATATTACAACAGAAGCTATCTACTAAATAACTCAATGCTACTTTTACTTGGTAAAAAACGTATACAATATATTATACAAACTCAAATGCCCCGATTTATATTATCTTACTACATAAACTATTACTACTTAATAACTCAGTGTATCTTGTAGTTGGTAAAAAACTTTAATTTAAACAAAATTAACTGCCCCAAACCCTTACGTAGTTATAACAATAAAAGTGACCGTACAAGCACGCGCCAGCCCTGCCCGCACCTGTCGTGATCGCTCGCGATGCGCCAGCATCTGTCCCGACATGCACTGGCGTCTTTTTTTCTTTTTTGTCCTAATTGCTTAGCAACAGCCGGCCAGTTACGGTCCGAAGATACTGTTTGAGTTTCAAACGAGAAGCCATATTAAGTTATTCGATATTTGAACTACTTGCGTAGTTGGCTGGTTATTATTACGTTTGGAAACAGTATTAAAAAAATTTATAACAATAGATCTAATCTATTTTAGAAAGAAAGGATATACAAAGATAGTTTCACTGCTGTATAAACGAAAGCTAAAATTAATTTAATATCGGCGGTGAGCTACAGGCCCGCGATTCGGATATTTCATGCTCTAAATAAAAGCAATTTAAAAATCATGAAAGCGCATCATAATTGGAGCAACCAAAGGTAAGAGTGCATGGTTGAGAGCTCGAACGCGTAACATTTTTTAGAAGTTTAACTATCATTTTATTATTGAAGATATCGCAAATGCATTCACACAAAAATCCTATGCCACAAAAGCGTTATCTTATGAAGTCGTCGTAGTACGTACGTCCTAAACTTTAATTGTATAGTTAATTTGGCCAGTACTAATATTGTAGAAGAAGAAAGTATTCATAGAATATCTTGTAACATCTGTTTTTAAAAGGATAAACACCGAGTATACTCCTCCCAAGTATAAAAACACCTGACTTGCAACAGAAGCGCCTTCAACTACTACATATTTAAAATTGTTACTATTAATTTCACATATTCGATGGTGGCTTATCAATCATCCCCGGGGCTTACGCACTACGTCATTAGGCACTTTGACAGGTTAAGTAATTTATCATGTTTATTGTGTACCTCGGCGTTAAGTGATCAACAAGTTTAAGTTTTAGGCTTTGACAAATTGTTATTGAAGATTATCTAGCGCATTAATCTCGTCCCAAATCTTAACTGGATTAATAAAACTAATAACGGTGCCTTGAAATTGTTTACGTGTGCGCAAATTGGTATGTAGGTAATCATATTATAATAAGATTTACTTCTAATACAATTACCAAAAATAACCGACATGTATTACTCAGATCTCCTATAACTTGAAATAAATCTAAACATCTGACTAATATACACAAGTATCATTCTCATTTTATTTTTAACAATTTAACAATACTTTTCAGCCTTTCATTTATATTTCGCATCCACGAACCAGTGTTCCCTTGTTTACCCTTTTCGTACTCCTCGGGATACTAATTTATTTCTCCTAATTGGATAATTCGAGTTAAATCCCTTCGGGAATCCAATTTAAGTCTCACTTTTTCATCGAGTTCTATTTATTATTTTCTTTATCACTCTCTAAAATAATAAACCTCGTTAGAATATAATTCTGTTTCAACGATACTTAAGCCCCGTGTTTTAATTAACAGAAGTAAGTGTTTGAAAAGAGAATTAGAAATATAATGTCGCACGTTATACGAATTGGCAATATCGGAAATTGAATAAAGAACAAAGTGCCGTTCGGAAATTAGCTCGAAGTGTTCGAATTTGGAACGGAGAACTCGTGATCATGACCGGAATTGCGTCAGACGGCGGAGTTTCTCTGAAGTTAGTGTAAACTATACAAGGCTGCCGTGTTTAGGTTTAATCTTAGCCCTCTCCGCAGGTACGCAGAACTGCACCGACGCATCGGCCTTGATACGATTAATACGGGAATATGGGTAAAGCGATGTGCAACGATCCAAAAGCGTTCTAATGTAAACTATGGCTTGTTTACTATTTGTGCGCTGAGTATACAAAGCTGTGTGCACTCCACACGAAAGAGGAGGTGAGGATATGTTTGGCGGAATGGTTACTTTAAATGTCATGTGTGACAGGGACCAAGTGTAAACATAACACTGTCACTGTTTTATTCTACGATTAGACCTATACTAGCTGTACCCACTTGTTGCAATGGAGTAATGACACCGACAAATAATTAAGAATTGTACCGATAAAAGAATTTCAAGATTCCATCCAAATATTAACTCCCTTTCCCAAAAACAAACAGAACACTTCCATAATATGTTCCAACAGTAATAACCAACCACATTTATATAAATGTTATTTAATTATTGTATTTTTGTAGGTACGAAACATTCCATTATTTTCATATCTTCATAGGATTATGTTGAAGACTTACAGCTTATATTACGATAGTAGTTCGCGTTGGATCGTTTTTCCCTCGCCATGTGATCGGGATTGCCCTTATAACGTCTTGATGCCGCATCTGCCTATCCAAACGGCTGGAGGCAGATGTTTTTTATATTTTTTACTATACACGATCGTATGATGCGAATTACGGATTCGGGATAGCGTTCGCGCGCCGAATTTGAAGTAATGTTTAGTTTACTGGAAAATGTGTAGGGATAAGTTGTTGTGGCTTTTATGACTATACTTTTATTAGAGCATTTGTCTGCTTATATATTTAATGGTATAACAAGTTCAAGGTCACGGTTATCTATTTTACTAACAACTTAGAACTTTATTTTTTGGTACTTTCTATCTGGTTTGATGAGAATGATTTTCTGCACTTTTTTTTAAACGAGTTGAAGAAAATACTATAAGGATCATTATTAAGATTTTTTATACAGTGTGAGTGTATGTAAAACGTGTTAATTTAATCACTGCTATTTATTATCTTATTCCAATTCTATTTATTTACAATAACAAAGATATTAATGTATTTGAATTGAATTCAATACAATCATAGATCTGTAGTAACAAGTAACTGAAACTAGTTGAATACGTTAGCGGTTTATCTCGAAATCTCGGATCTCGGATCGCCAACACAGAGAATCATAAGTGCTGTCGTACGCATACTTAGCATAATTACACCGGATGATTTATCGAACGGTTGTGTAATAAGAAAGTAGCGTAATGCAGTCTGGATTCCGCATGCGACATTAGTTGCAGTCTCGAGTCGGGAGTAACGAGAGGTCAACGAGACGGCTTCAAAATAGACCACTTTATACACGTCGTGTACTACGTGAGTGCAATTTTGTGTTCCTCAGTATCATTTTAAGTGACTTGGCTGATTTAAATTTTTGGGTGACACTTAAATAAATTAACGCGATTTGTTATTACGTAAAAGTTTAGATTTTGTTGTTGGAAGGAAATGGGTTTCTTTAAAATGTCGGCGGTTTGAATGTTCTTATTTAGTAGTTTTCTCTTAATTAAAACGTAGTAATTTCTAGTATTTAATTAACAGGCTTACGAGTCAATGGAAAAGTGAAATTATTTAGTATAGATATAGTACATAAATACGATGTTTTGATTAAAGATAATATAAAAGTAGCAAAACCAATATTTCAAAAGTAATTCGCACATAAAGACTTTAGCTATGAAAACAAAAATAAAATTGATAGCGATCGTCCAAAAATATGGATGTTAGATACATGTCGCACATGTTGCCGCGTACAAGTTTGGATGGCTCTCGGTTTGATCCGGACGCATTTAGTACGCGATTCCGACAAGTTTTATGACGAAAAGCATAAAATCGTGTCGCGCCACTACATTATATCTCGATTATTCAACGTTACATTTATAAAACTATTGAAAAAAATATTTCGACCTGAATTAAAATAGCTCCACCCAGGTACCTTTTAATATCGCGACTGAATACAAACTTTAAATCTGTTTAAAATGAATGACAAAACATTTTAATTACTAAGCGAAGTATTCAGGACGGGGTATACTTATATTTAGTGGGTGAATTACGTGCTTTCACAGAATTATAAACGTTTTGCATTTTCCACTGGAAAATATATCATCAAAATCTCTTTTTTTCATAAACAGTATGACAATGTGGAATAGATTCAAATCCGTTTAAATCGCTCCACAAGAATTTGGAATCCATCCAACGAGGTTCAGGTGTGAAAAGTAACGATATTTATTAGGCGTATTAAAAGATATATAAAAATGGGAACGTGTTATTAGATATGAAACACAGACATTATACATCACATTATTTTGGGTATAATTATAGCAATTTATTTAAAATATATCTCTCTATATAATTGAATGCGAACTATCAACATTTTGAAGGGACGTTTTTAATAACATAAGCTATCAACACATGTACGAATATTAGTGTCGTTAGCAGAAAATAGCAGTCAATTTACTAAATAAATTTATCAAATTCTGTCACGGTCCGATATTCATAGCCCTAAAATATCGGGCGAGTATGAAAACAATTTAATTGTAGAGCGAGGACGTCGGTTCTATGATTTGAATGCGAGCTAAAATGAGAATCAAAATAAAAAGTTAAAAGCTGTGATTCACAATCTAAAGAATGAATGATATAAAGATTCGCGGTCGGAAACAACAGCGTCCAGGAATGGCCGGCCGCATTTCTGTCATTTGTCTGAAGATTTGCTTGGAGTTAGCACTGTGAGACGTAATAAATATTCAATGCTAATGACATGAAATCGCTAGCTTTGTATACGCCAAGGCTTCATTCATAATAGCTCAGATAGAATTCAGAATTTATAATAAAATATTATAAAAACATTGCATAATATAAGTGAGAATACAAAGAAAGCGACATTGAATAAACTGTTTTTATTACCAAGTCGAGTTGTAGTTCGTAGTGAAACAAGTCTGTTACCAGTAATAAAAAGTTATGAGTAACTAGAATAAGATATTTTTCTTGTAATGTCTCTTTTCGAAGTAATATGGCGCGGACGTCCGAATATGGTCTGACTATTTGCTGCTTATATATGTGTAAAAAGTAAATATGGGATTGTTTGGTGTTAAACAGATGCACCAACAGCGTTTACGCGATTTACCTCATTATGAATGCAAAACCAATTGACAAACATGCACATAATCAATTAGCGCTTCAACGCCATAATAATATTATTAAACAAAACGTATTACAAATTATATTTTGTTTGTCTTGCCCACTATTAGTGCTTTAATACAGCAAAATCAAGACTAAATTATTCGTATATTTTGTATTAAATCCTTATCGTTTTGTTGTGAAGGCTAAGAGCTACATATAAAAATAATCTGAAAAATTTAACCCGTATGATGAAACGTAATTTACAAAATTATATTTTTATTGTTTCTTAAAAAATAAACTTAAAATAAATTCCCACACCATACCTGTTGGCCATAATTAATATTGAAAGCCACGATTCGATTCAAATAAAATTAATCGTAGAAAGTGAAGTTACCGTTATAGATAGCAGTCAATTGTATCTAGGTTTTAATCAATACTCGTTCATAATCCGGTATAATCAAAGCGGGCTAATTTGAGCGTACGTAATCGCTTTGTGAGAATAGATTGACAATTTCATATTACTATTGCATCACGCAGGAGGCATTGTGATATACAATGTGTTACTGGCCATTGGCTGTTCCCACGTGTTCGAAACTAAGAGTTGTATTCATAAAGTGTTGTATGTGCGTTCGTGTGTACCCGAACATAGCACTTCTCGCCGTCTGCTTGTATAACGTCCGCCTCTGTTAGTGATACCCCTCAGTGAAGTCGATGCGAGCCAAAACATTCACCGATATATCTATGTTGAATGAAACAAACTCATATGATTCATTCTATTTCGTAATTCTAGTGAAATATAACGTTATTTTATTAAAATTAAAAGTTAAGTTACGATATTAATCTCCACGTCATCGTAAAGAATAATTAAAATTATCTTGCCTTGTGCATCAAACTCATCGCTAAAAACAGAATAACAACATAACATTTTTTACGTTTAAAATTTATTCATTTTTCATGATCCAAGATTAAGTTTTACTTTTCGATTCACTACTAAGCCAGCGTAACTTTTTTAAATATTAAAATAATTACGAATTTATTATTGCTAAGCGTGAGAAAATTCAGTTACAGCTATTGTGCGCGGATATAATGACTAATAACTAAGAACCTTGGGAAGTGAGACAAGGTTATCAATTCGCAATATGATAAATAAAAGTCAATTTGCATGTAGCTTTAGTGTTTAGATATTAGAAGTAAACTGCGATATACTCGTATATTCTACATTGTATCGTAACGTGGAGCCTTCACTACGGCTGTAATTTCTCACGGCCCATTTCTAATGAGCTGTGTTGTGTTGGGTAATAGAGCAAGAGGCTTTAAAAATACTTCATTCAAAGCGTTCGCATTTTGTGTACGAACTATAGACAAACCTTTATTCCTACCCGCTAAACACAAAGTTAAGCTTGCTAGCATGTTGCTTATGTTATATAAATGAATGGATGAATAAATGTTTCACTTTGTACAGACTAGTGTTTAATATATTTCGCTTTGACTGAGAATTTCGGTGCTTTAATACAGGATACCTTAGAGCCTGTATTGTTATTTATGTTATGAATGGAGCTATACAAAGTTCTATAGCACATTTAAATTCAAAGAAATTGAAATCTGTGTAGTTCTTAATATTAAAATGACTGCTTAAATAACAAGGAAACACAAAGACACATCGAAACTACGCCTTAAAAACGTGAATCGAGAGCATGCATAGATACTACACACACGCGTTGCGAGCACAGAAGTTATAATCCCGCAAACAAACAAATATGAAAGCTATACGCGAAGTAATATCTACATAAACGCAAGTATGTAATTAGTAGTGTAGCGGAAACCGGAAAAGCGACCATGGCAAATATTCCCATTGCGAAATAAAGCAAAACAGCGTCCTTTGTTTGTATAGCGCGTGTTGACTGTGCCTTCACTATCTCCTGAACTAGAGCGCGGGGCAATGACCTTCGCCCCTACTATGCTTTTGAGATTTAAAATCATTGAAAATTGCTGCAACTATCTAGCTCATATTTTTAAGCACCTCTATAACGTTAATAAAATTGCAATTTTTTACTTTAAATAGATGAAGGAATCAAATGCCTTGTTGCTAAAAGCTGAAAAGGAATAAGAGTTTTTAATTATAATAAAGCAATTTATACAAATGCATGCACTTTGTGTGGTGGGTACATTTTTAAGATTACTTTAAAAGGCTTATAAAGAATAATCTAATATGCATTAAAAGAATCCAACGTACAGCTTAAACGACTTAAACAATAATAGCATAGATTTTCTTGATCGCATTAGAATAGCTTTAGAAAATGATATTTATAATGAGTTGCTATTTTACTATATCCTTATAATGTCTATTCAGGTTTACTTTAAAATATTCTCTCGTATTAAAGAAATATAAATACATTTAACAGAAAACTAATAGTCAAATGGATATTGATAATACCGTATGTCAAGGACAGTGCTCAAATTATTCATTTTCATTTTGGTTGCTGTACAATACCTAATACTAATACTGAATACTTAATATATTTATATAAGCGACCAATATCGAAAGTGACTTATTGTTTGGTTCACGAGATATTTAAATTAAATCTTATCTCACTTTGAGACCATGGCCAGAGACGTGGACCATAGTAGGAGCACAACTTTCTCGATTATTATCTCGTCTCTTTAATAATGCACTTCTGTAATGATTGAGCACATTTTATAGGCACTTCCAGTTATTTGTTTAGATAATATATGTATACTTGTACGGTACAACCGTAGATTTGGATATTAATATTTTTTCATCATATCGCCTTAAACATAATCAATGTTCAACATATATTTTTACACAAGTTTTAATACTTAACATATTACTTATTATAGGCTACTTATTCCTATAGAAAAAGCGCTTTTAAAATTATAGTATGACAGAACAGTCAGGTACCCTTTAATTCATAAATAAAACGATAAAAACATTGAACAATTCACTTGAATCGCTCCACAAATTGGGAACACCGCTAAGATGATTTCTTAAATACAATTTTCACTTTATTATTACGGTCATTCTGAATTCGAACGACCGACGCGACGTCTAAAGTACCGTGAAGTTGTTACAAGAACAAAGAATAAAACGCCGACAATAATAATAACTCTGAATACTTTACAACTTACCGTGCCTCCTCCGTTTTGTTATACTTTGGTACATAGATTTTTATTCAAACTTCCTTCGTTTAAATGATTATTTATAGAATCGAAATATAAGTAAAGTTCTTAGGTCTTTTAAAGTAAGTTCCTAAAGTGTGACCCAAGCTTCTAAACTGCGGTTTATTTTGAAGTAACGACTTTTTAATAATTATAATTGTTCGTTTCTGAAGTAGTAACAGCTCATAGGATAGATAGATTTTCTGTGTATGAGTTATCTATGTTGTAACATTGGGATTTCATTTTTCAATTTTAGACATATAGAATGCAAGTTAGAAGAGCATAATATATAGCTTCACAAATCTTGACTAGGAATTCTACACATGTTAGTACATACAGTGAAAACACACTGCATTATGAGTGTAGCTAATATGTGAGGAATCTGTCTGCGTGTGTCATACTAATATGTGTTCTACATACGAACGCGCATGCTGTGCACGCGAATGTTGAATATTAATACAACTAATTGCGCAGTTTTTCATCATACATTATTCAGCATTAATACGGCATTGTACTAATTTAATAAACTCTTGCATGTGCATCGAATCGCATTACTTAACGCATATGGAATGGTTAACAAATTATTAGGAAATCTTACATATGAATGTTTAATACAAACACTAATTGATCGTTCATAAGATGCTACGTTTCACTTTAGGAGTTTAATTATATCTCAAGAGTTAGTATGAGTTCTCTGAAAATTAATATGGACTTAGTGTATTTGGAGTTAATTTCTGAAAATTATTCTTACGATGACTGTTCACCTTGCCGCGGTTTAAAAAATCGGCTCAAAACGGTAGCCGAAGCTGAAGGCCGTAAGCAATTATTTGAAGCAGCCATCTCGTCACGAAAATCTCTTTGAACATAACGGTACACGACTCTGGTCGGCGTCAGCAATGCTCCTCCTAAAGTCATTTGCTCTAATGCTCTTCCCCGTCTACAGTTCACACAAGACCCCCAATGTATTGTAATCCTTAATTCTATGGCCCTACGGTCGACAATCGGGTGTGCTATTTTCGTTAATACTGCTTAATTTATGCGGTCGATAGTACTTGGATCGCTATAAGTCAAATCAGAGTCGGAGTGATGAGGTTTTAGTTGAACTGTTTCTAATGCGAGCGTTAACTTTCTTATGTAATCACGATAAGTTTATTCTACCGCTAGTGTGTAATTAAATCAAAACAATGTAAATCTATCGTACATAGTCTTCTACTTCTACAAGTCTTATACCGAGGGATCGTCCGTATCATTTTTTAATAGATAATTTTATCTAAATATAATTTCTTAAGAAATAAATTGTGAATTTTTGAATGTAGCAAGAAAATTTTCTTTTATTTATTTTACATAAAGTTATAAAATTCTATCGAATTTATAATATAATTTACTCATAGAAAAATAATTTCTTAAAAAAAAAACACGTAGACAATACTTTATATTGCCATGACTTTTGGGAGCGTATCAAGCTTTCAGACTTGGTCCCTGTTAAATTCCGCTAACGAAGATGACTCGCCGTTCCATTGTTCCAGCCTGATAATGACTGATGACTTTCTTGTGATCTCTTTGTTTGCTGGTGACACTGACGGGAAAATGTAATCGAGGCCCGTCGCTGTTGGGGCTGACGGAAAATAAACTTTTATTGATTTCAATTGTGGGGCAAATACAAACTGAAATGGTCTATTGAAATGTTTTGTGATCGACGACGTTTTAAATTGCGGTATTGGAAATAGGCTACGGACCTGAAAGTAAGCGATTTCGATGGATTATTAACCAATTTTATGGCTTTTGTGGACATTTTTATTTTTTACAGAGGTTAAAAGATGGTTTCTTGTGTACTATGAAGAAGCAGATACCCCCAAACTTTTGTGGTAACGTCAGAACATTCACTCGTTCAGAACGAATGTTAAGGGCAACATTACTATTATATTATAAGCGTTGAAACATCTTGGTTTCTAGCAAGCTTGCCGAGGCACGACGTCACGGTGCGTGATATTTAACGCTCTGTGGAGTACGCCTGGCTCGTCACACATTAAAACTAGATCTTACTTGCGCTATGGTTTAAATAGTTACATCTTTAAGTTAATTTGCACTACGTTGTCAGTTAAGCTATTTCTGTAAGTTAAAGCTATTTGAGTTGTTTTTAACTATGCAGTTGCTAGATTTTTACACTATCTGAGTGGGAATTATCTACGACACCAGTATATAGGCATTTTATAATAACATGTTATTATGATAGTATATTATTAGCGTTAAGAAAACGGTCTCTTGCTACAAGCTTATCTACGCAAAACGTTACGATGCGTGACACTTAACGCTCTGTGGAGTGCGGCGTAGCTTGACACTTATCCATACTTAAATTATAAATGCGAAAGTATCTCTGTCTGTCTGTCTCGTTTTCACACCAAAAATAGTGAACCGATTGTAATAAAATTTGGTACACAGATAGTCAGTAGAAAGGCGCAATGAACGCATGCTATTTTATAACTGGAACAAAGTCCACGCAGGAGGGTTCGCTAGTTCTATATATTCTAGCTCTATAAGGAAAGCCTTTTCCACTCACAAAGAAACTGGTAAAATAATTTATGCACAAAGGTCCTCACAAAAATTACCGCCTTATTAATGTGAGTATAGAAGTATGGATTACTATGAATTTATCAATTAGACAATAGAACTGCTAACTATTTATAAAATAAGTAATACCCCATTTAATAAATGTAAGTAGGTAATATATTTTATCTAAATCCTTGCGAGCTACACGTGCGAAATATTATAGAACAGTTGCGGCAAAGAACTTAGTACTTATCAGTGTGTTTACGAGTTTTCACCTGCCACAACAGTTGCATGTACCTGCGTTGAAGTTGAAGTTATTATATCGCCTTTATTTTAACGTTATAAAATCCTGAACCTACGCACGTGTATGAAGTGGATTAACTAATATTATTCTAGCCAAGTTAGAGGTAACCTTTCATCATATTATATCCGTAACAAGTTGGTGAATTTTAATGTATTTCATCAGAAATATTGAACACGTGTAACGAGATATCGTACTATACACGAGTTGATACATTGCGCTGTAAAACTTTTACATTTATCTCTTATTTACACGACTTTAATAACACCGTTAAGTGTACTTTGAACATTCCTTTGATATTCGCAAAGCAGCCGGCTTATGATTTATTATTTAACGTCTCGACGAAACATTCAATTTCTCTTTGTTTTCGAGATCCCAATAAGTAGCCATCCAAAATACTGCTACTAAAACATTCATCGTCTTAGGAGTGGCTATTGAAATTGAGCGCTGTCTTCGCTGCAAGCGCTTGACCCACTTGTTTTTCAGTGATGTGTTACAAAAACCGTGGAAGTGCGGGTAGTTAGGCGAAAGAGAGATTCGTCTGAGTAACGGAATAGTGCACCGACAAAAACTGTATCAATTAACTTTTTTAGTTGAGGCGTGGAGCAAGTATTTCCAATTGCTCGGGGCATCGCAACGTCCCGTTGGAAGAACGTCTTTAGTCGTGCGATTTGCTCTCGATACGATTGAGATCGATTTTCTTTGCTCGTTTTGTACCGATTTAAATTGTATCCACGCTGGAGGCGATTAAGGCTTCCGCGCTTGTCGTGTACTCGGGCTGTGAAAGAACAAATTGGAGAACAAATCGACAAACATTTGATTAAAAGTTTTCTATATAATGTTAACAAAATTAGGTATCTACTAATAGTATGATTTATAACTTCGCTATTAATAGTAATTCGTTATGAACGATTAACGATTACGTTTCAAGGATTTGACAATAAAAGAACTTACATAAGGGTATAAGTAAACAATGTATGTCATCATAACCGAGTAAAAAAATAATTTTGTTCCTCACCCTCGCAGAACGGATGACAAAAACTTTTGTAAATAAATAAATCCTGAAGGGCTGTCACGCCGGCGTTAAGGGAAGACGTTTTTTACACAACCTCATGTAACTACCGCGCTTCAATTAACACTTGCACACAGTTTTAATAAAAACTCATTCTTTCTAAACTAAAAAACTGTGTAAAAAAGATTTAGTATAATCACATTTTTGACTGGCGGTTCTATATGAATGTGTCGTTATTTTTTAATTAAATACTTTTTAGTATAGGTAATCTGTATAAGCATATAACTGTCAAATGCGTCACAAGATTTTTTAAATCTACCGCTTACTAGGAAATTGAAAAAATAAACAATATTCAGCAACCGGCCCACAAACAATGAAGTTTACAGTTTCCTAAGCAGATGTTTAAAAAGAATCAACAGTTAACGACTTCTAAAAAACGGACGTAAACAGCTATCGTTGAAGTTTCTTTTTAGCTCTTTAATAAATTGAAGGTATTGTGTTTCGTGTGGAAACACTAAGCGTTTTTTTTATTAGATAAGCATTAGCTAGAGAACGTGTCACCTTTAGGTAAGCAGACATTTTTGCTGGTAACAACGGTAAATATATCTAAAAATCTACAGTAAAGTCGAGAGGGTTCTCGATGACTCAATAGCTCATAGTAAAGCACCTTAAAATTTATTTATGTAAAATGATTATACTAGACAATAATGTAAACTAGTCTAGATGTGATATCAGTACCGTTTTACCTTTTAAGTTACAAATCTTATTTCTTAGAAAATGTTATCGAAAATCGTTTTTATTAGGTGGTATCAAACTTCATAAATGTATTAACAATTTCAGCATTTACTAAAATCAAATACAACATGTCCTGTAAGGAATAAAATTATTGTTTAGGGACAAAAAGCCACTGTAATTTGAAAATAACTCGCACATTGTATTTACATTATTCACACTGTGTATTTACTGAAAAATAAACGTCGAATATAATAGGAAGCTGGGATATTTTCATTCTAAGCCGGCCTTCGTAATTATTTATTATACTTATAACTCACAATAATGCTTTCAAAACAAATTCAAATTGGTTTAGTTGTATATAAATATTTATTTCTATAATATTATTTGTCTCCTGTATTTATGTGTTTATATATTGAAAACAATAATTGTTGGTAAGTATTAAATAAAAACGACTGTTTGACCACTTGACACTGTTATTTCCTCTACTTTAAATAAGAGAACAAAGTAAGAATGTACGTAATAATGTATCGAGTTGTTCTCGAAAGTTCTATAAGAATTACAAAATTTAATTTCATAAGCGATTCAATTTATTTATTCTGCGCGCAGCGGCAGATGGAGACAAGTTAATAATAGATCGACGTCGTTTATAATATTCGTGATCTTCACAAAAAATAAAGTGCAATTCAAAACGAAGAAATATATATTGCTTTTATCGTACTCGTTGCACAAAAAACGTCAAAGGGAAGCGAGCTTGCACTATTTATCGGGAAAAGTACGTGCTAACTTATTTCTATGTTGAGCGTAAAAACGTAATAGATATCGTCAATACGGAAAGCGCTTTGCAAACACTATTTATTGCTGTTGTCCCAACTTAGTCTTGTTTATCTATGCCTTTAATCTTTCACGTCAATACTCGTATAATCGTTTACCGTACTTTATATATTTTGCTACATATACCTACTTTTTTGTACTTTATTTAAACAATCAGCTGCTATTTAAAATGAGAACGCTATAGATAATATTTTGGATTTTGATTGAAAATTTTCATTAAAATATTAAAAGCCAAAAATGTATTATTAAATAAATACGAAAACTCTTAAAGCTAAAAATCATTAAATCAATCAACATCGGAAATTTCAGCGGTATAATTCGGATTGCAACAAATAAATCTCGCTGTCATACAATCTTACAGATCGATTTGTAATCTGGATTTTATCTCCTTAAAACTTTCATCCACTTGTCGAGATGAAAGGAAGGAGTGCGCACTCCGAGCCTGATCCGCAAATGAAATACTTTCGCTGTAATCAATCATATCAATAGCCCGATATGTTTGTGTTGCCATCCAAGTGTTAACGATGGAAAATTATATTTCCTGATATTATATTTTATTAGATATTGATATTTTTATTTATTTACGTAATACTAGTTTAATTAGCACGGCATTTAGGAAAGATTATTTTAGAGAAAGCGAGATGTTTCAAACCAACAAAAGCAACCTATATATTGAGAAATAAGCTTAAACAATAATAGGATGAAATTGATGAATAGATTATTAATACGAGTTTATTTATCTATATTACGTTGTGGCAAAAACTCAAAATTATTCTATTTAATTATAATATGCATTAATCATATCAGTCGTTATGTTCCCGGGACCTATAAAATCGATTGATTTACAATAAAACTCAAGAGTCAGCCCACTCGGGATATAAATCCAACAATAGCGTCTGAATGGTGTGTAATTTGTTGATGTGCGGGAATGCAGCCAATTGCCGTCCCACAAAATATATTTTATAACAACACATGTAAGCGTTGTTCTAACAATTAAATTAATAACAAATTGCACCTAAAGCTTCCAAGATAAACAGAGATCAAGGTAAAATAGCTACATACAAAGTCACGTTGATTTGTACGTACAGACACTGACTAAAATATTCATTAATTTTATTTAATAATTATATTAAATATTTTTTTTTCTTTTCAGGTAAGATTGAACTTCGACTTATATCCCGAACTCTGCTATTGTAAGTAACTAGAGCTATAATATTATTATAAAGTCAATAAAAATTATTGACCGTAGAATTTCCAAATGCGATTGAAAGAAGCGGCCGGCGAGTCACAGCTAATAGAAATAGCAGTATTGTGACATTTCCATGTATCGATTCGTGCAAGGATATCGCTGCGAACGTTATATCATTTTTATATTACTCCCCGAGGGTTAGTAACATCGTACGACCCTCTGTTCATTTGCCGACGGCACTCGGCTATGTATTTTTTATTAGGCTTTCGTAACTCTCTTAGAATTTATCTAGGTATGTCGATTTAATCCCCCCGTTTTTTTCATCACCGGAGACCTTATTAAAGCGGGAATTGTGAACTTTGCAAACATTACCATAATGGCGCGAGTAATTTAAGTATGAACATTTAATATTTAAAGGTAAGGGATATACTTCTACACGGCTTATGAGAAAGATAATGTTATTTAAGTATCAAATGCTAGCGAAGGTCTTGGAAAGTTAAAACGTAAGAATTTAGCGGACATGACTGCTTATCAGAAGACGTTGACTAAGAGGCTTTGCATACGAGTGTCATTTGGCCAGGTAATGGAGTGTTAATATTTAGGGCGTGGAATAATAGATGTGACGTATGTCGATCGTCGATCGGACGGACGCAGCCGACCGCAGGGTGCCCTATGGTCGGACGTATCTAACATACTGCGGCCGGAAGTCGCGTGTATTCGGTTACACTTACTGTTACTATGGACTCCGATTTCACCGGAGGATTGGATTGCGTCGTGTCGGTTTTGTAAGCCCGCTGATTGGGTTTCGGATTGGAATTCTTACTGTATAGCGTGTATGCTGAAACCGCGATCAAAGAGAAGATTCGCACTGAACCCTTTTCACCCGGATACGTTTTGTTGCGGTATCGTTAATCAGCTTGTTTGTACACGCTTTGATTTATGAAAGCGTCTTTTAATAAGCACCCGTAATTACATCAGAGCACAAGAAATCTAATATTCATTTATAATTAGGCTAGAAAGAAAAATCATTGCACATAACTTCCTATTCTAAAAGCGTTCGGCTGAAAGTAAGGTATCATAGTTGTTTATCGTGATATCATGTCTCGTAGACAAATAGATGCTAACGACGCCAGCTAAGATTAACTGTGAACCAGTTCTTAAGTTGCGCAACTAAACCTTAGTTCTCATGGCATTGGACGAAATTACTGTTATTTTAACTTCAGTCATGCACGGTACAATGCGTGAACAATAACAACTCGCAATACATATCTGGTACATTCCTACATTCGTTTTTGTCGTTTATTTTATATTTGACTTGAATTAAGGCTTGATTACAAAATAAAGAGCATTAGTATGTATTTCGATTTGCAAATATATTGGTATATTAATACTGGTGATTCATAATTTTATGATTTAATATAAGCCATTCCAACTCATACATGCCGAGCTTACGTCGAATTGAGTGGACCAAATCAGAATTTGTTAATTCATGAAACTAGTAGCTATTAGTCGCAAAGCAATCGCAAGTAATCTCCGGCAGCTCGGGCCGAACAATTAAACGTCCGAGTAGATTTTCGTGAAACAACTTAATCTAAATTTCCAAGTTTTATTTTGACGTTCCGAGTGCATTGTGCTCGGTCCGCCCCGCTGATTACAGCCCCAAGGCCGACTATTGTTCTAACGTTGGATGCTTGCACGCAATCCCATGTTCCGAGTTTTTGCGACTAAGATTTATCTCGGTCAGTATTTAATTCTGCCCGTCCTGCAACCATTCAATTCAAAATTTATATAGTCTGCGGCATGCATGACTATTCAATCGCCAAATGTAAATGTAGTCTGTGGAAGTTTTTGCATCCGTTTTTTGGCGTAACATGAATGGGTCTCATGTTGTGGCATACATAAGCCGCAACAGGCTATTAAATAATGTTACGTGATTGATTGTCGTCTATAATTTAGTTTCGACCTTGATATTTTAATAGATATGTCGACGTCACGCGTGGGTATACTGTAATTGTATAATTTAAGTTTGATGTGTATTACAAATTGTACATAGGTACTTACTTACATAATACTACGGAAACTGGTTAGTAATAATTGCACGGTTGATGCCATATGATGTGGTAGTCGTGATTATTATTTACTGGTGGGTGCTATCGCGCTAATTAAATGGCCACCCGTGTCTACAAACATTTCGCCCATAGCGTTGCCGTTAATATAATATTATGCTTTACTCACGTTTTAATAGTGTGCCATATTTGAAATAGACCGGATAAACTAGCCAACTGAGCGGTAATAGGAAATAAAAAATTCATTTCACTAACAACTAACGGTGAATTTACTACGGATATACAGACGTGACGGCTGAACTCATCCGCTGCTAAGAATTGAATAAAGGCTTTGTGAACTCAACGCACCTTGTACAGTCTTGCTATTAGTATTCTTTGTTAATGAATAAATCGTCATATTCAAACTAGGATTGTTTTTGATGTACATAATCTAATAATCTATCATACAACCCCGCGGTTGTAGTAATAATAACATCGTGAATGTATCAATAGTATACTAAGAATCTGAAATTTTAGAGCAGTTCAATATAACAAGCTCTTCAGGTTTATATACAGAAGTATAGACCGGTCAATCTATTAGTCTTCTAGATTAGTCCACTATTTTGTACTACGAGTATATCCCATTCTTTTATACGGCTTCCACTGTTCATATGGTGCATGTGAAATGCACAATCTCATATTTTCAAAGTACCTTTATTGTGTACTGTACAAAAACCGTGACATGTCACAATACAGAATTTAGGCCGGAAACTCATTGTTCTATCACACACGACACGCATGTGAACTTTCACACAGTTTTTCCTTTATATTTGTCAACTAAAACGACAAAGCTTAGTACGTTTAAATTATGAACATTTTTGAAATTACTTGCATAACACAAAACTTCGATATAAGATAAACAGTTTATAAAACTATCCATTGTTAGCGTTAAACAAAACTCTAGGTTTAAGCATCGAGAAACAAGTTTCAATTACAATATTATATTAATCATCGCAGAGTAACGTGATAAGCAATATTGAACTTTCTCACTATATTCCTTATCAGCAACTCCAAACCTATTCTCTTGGGAAATCAATCTGCATCTAGATTAGCGCTCAACCAGAACCCTCAAGCCATCTGCAATGCAAGATGTACATTGCTCATCGAGATCGTGTAAGAAACAAGTTGGGGTTTACTGTTTGAATATAGCCAGCAATGTATGTCAAACATATTGGAGTGGTCGTTATTGTGTTAGACTTAGTCCCATCCTTTCATTCACCTGGCGGCGCACGCGCCACATTCATTACATTATTTGCTTTCAACGGCGCGCGACCACAGGAAACGGGGATGTACCAAACCGCGCGCTTCCGGAGACACCTTTATTATCTAGCTACAGTTAAATTTTATAACCAAAACAATACGGACGTTGGAGGTTTTAAAAAGATATTAAGGCGACTTCAAACCCTTTCGGCTTACGAGAATGAGATCATAATATGTAATTTACATTCATTAGGTAGGGATAGGTTTCGGAACAAAAAACGCTGAGTAAGCTATTTAATGTGGGGGAGCGTAATCGAACTGACTTGTTACCTGATATTACACAGCCGACGTCGCTATAAACATCCGCAAATGTATGTGACGGATGCTTTGACCACATGTTAAATAAATGATTCAATGTGGTGGCAAACAATTAAAAAAGTTCCATGAAAATGGTACTCGTCTTCCTTGTAATTCTCAAAGATATTTCTTCATGTATAAGCGTCTCATATGTCCTATATCATATTTTAAGCGATATAAAGGTTAGCTGATTAATGGGTGGAATGAATAGATATAAATATAGAGCGAAAGAAATTCCCAGGCCTATGCTATTTAGTATTTTTACGTCGGCGGCCGCTCTTGATGAAGTGTTGACGGTTTTATTTACTCGGAATTATACGAAATACATCAGATGAGTACATACATAATCCGGGAGTGGACATCTCTGTATAATTTAATTTTCATTCGTGTCCGGCGATCCGCTTAAGCGGCAAATGACAAATGAGCAGATTTTCTGATTAATTTCGGTATAATAAAGTTTGCGTCCCGTGCACTGTTGTTTTGTAAATTAAAAATGTTCACAACTGCTACTTAATATGATAATTATATTCATTTGTACTGTGTAGGTGATACTTTATAAATGTTTACATCTATCTATTCATTTTTGTGTTAATGAATGTAATACAGATTAGTCTAAGTTTGTAAAGTTGTGCATACGATTTTGTAATTGTATTTAAGTCCCAATGTCGCAACATCTAAGCATCTAAAACGCGTAAAACACGTATCAAACGAGTATAAAGTGTAGCTCGTCAGATAAGCGCATACATTCGCTGCGGTCGCCTGTTGCGTAAGATGTCATCCGAGCCACAAATTAGCATGCGTAGTGTTGTTCGGAATACGATGTACTTTTTTGTTTTTTTTAATAACGCCACATTGTTCTAAATTTAAAAATATGAATAGTTGAATTGTTAAATACATTAATATATAAAGAAATAACAGAAAGTACGACTGGTATCGTCTGTTCCCTAAGATAACATTGAAGCAAAAATTTACAGGTATATATATCAGAAATACATCATTTACATATATGAATTGTCATCAATAAATAATCTCGAATCTACAGTTATATTAACATGTCTTATTTGATTGTCCCATTTAAGATATTGTTTCCTTTCACGTTGAACTTCTAAATACATGAACAAGAATTCGTTTCATAAATTCACTTTTAACAATCAATGTCAAGATAATGACTCGTTACAAATTAATTAAAAATAATTTAACAAAAGCGTCGCTACATAACAATAAATGAAACCTTTTATTTTGATAGCTACATTGTTAAGTCGTAGTTTTTAATTTGATCGACATGTGCAAGATAAAACGGTACGTATCTAAGGCGAGGTTGACGCGACATGACAGTGATTCACGCGCCGTGCGTGCTTTGTTGCTGCACTTCGAGTTATTAAAATGTTTATTTTTTAATCATATACGAGTTTTATACGCAGCTTTTAATGTAACGCTGCGAGCTGTTTACTATCATAGTTATTTCACTTAGTTCTCACAGTTCTCTTTCGTTACATTTATATTAATGAAACTGAGCTATAGTAATATAATTTCTATACCCATCTCGAGATTTCTAGCCGTAAGCCGAATAGTCAATTTGCTCTTAAAACGAAAGCGCTATGATTCCCAGTCAGGGCTGGCCAATTTGAATCTCAGAGAAATTACAATGAGAAATGAAAATTTTCCACGGATTGTGTTGAAAGTATTTTAATGCGAATATAAGCCGTACACAAATTCGTCATCCATATTTTTAGATGTTAGTCCCCATGTATTTCGATGTTATTTGTTCGATTCGCTCGCACGGCTTACAGCGACGACACGGGAAGTCATAAATGTCTTGCTATGCGTGTCAAACCGAAATGCGGCATCGGCAGCGAATATTGTTCTCATTATTAAATTCCTAAGAATCAATATAGCTCGATACCAACTCCGCCTACATACATTAACGAGCACTAATATTTATTAAAAATTTCCTCTGCTATTTGTATTTCTTTTATATACTCTCATACATAATACTTACTAGGTCTGCTTCTACTTAAAGATATATGGTAGAAACACAGTACCTACAAATATATGTTTATGAAAGTAGTATGTAGTATCCCTAATATTAATATGTAAGTTTGTGTAGATTTTAGTCCTCTAGATCTACCTACTATACTTTTTTAAGTTTATTACCCAAACTAGATCGGAAAACAGACTTAGATTTGGTATCTGAACAAATCTTATATCATTCAAAAGTATTATGTAGACTCACATTATAAAATTGTTAAATATTTGAAGCCAGAATTTTAGTTTGACCTGAATCAACGTTGAATAAAAATCTCAGTAATTTTATTCGAAGCGAAACGCATTAAGTGATGAATGTTATATAATTGTTGCGGTTCACGTAAAAAATATTTAGAACGCCGTTTATAATTTTCATAGTAATATCTAATTACCATATACTATTTTAACTTACCATTAGTTCGTTACATAGTCCAAATCTAAATTTAAAAATAACGTTATTACTTTAAATAGTAGGGATAAGGGGAATCTATTCTATTAATAAATTGTGAAAGTATAAGAAGATTGAAGGTAATAAATGAATCTATTTAACCGGTTTAATAATTTTTTTTCTTAAAAATAGTCGTGAAGCATCCATGAATATATAACATTAACTCAAGAGGAGTCTTCTATGTGCATTATTATTTGATTTTTTAAATTAAAACACAATTTGTGAATGTCATTAAATTCGTCAGGCTTAATAATATTCACTCACAAAATATATATAAAAAATGGATGAAACTAAAATTAATGTTATTAAGAATTTCAGACATAGATAATAATTTGTTTTTTAATAAAAAAACTTTTTATACGACTGTTCTCTAACATTAAATCAATTCTACAATAACAAATGCTACCCGCTTGACTTTTACAATGAAAATCTCCAACGGTATATTGTTACAATGTATCGTCAACAAACGGTGAATTCCTAGACTAAATAGTGCTCCGAGCGATATACGTGATTACGGAAAATAATCGCGTTTCCGTTATTGTAAATATAGGTTGGCTATTATCTTTGGTAACCACTTCTTGTAACGTAGAGTTAAAGGCGTTCTATTTTACCTAAGAACGTTCTTTCCCATTAAAACAAATTGTAAGTCGCTTATGCATTCGTAAATGAACGAGTTAACTAAATTTCAAGTCGGCATACTTAACTATACCTAAAGAAAGACAGGATTTCTTATTAGTGATTTAGGATAATAATGAAATAAAAATTATCAAACGTAAACATTATCTACAAGTTCACCTCCTATCATTTGATCTATGAACAAATAGAACATTATTCTAACTAAATAGATGTAATTAATATCAGGTGACATATGAGCAGGAGTCGTATATCGTTTGGTACCGGTTTGTGCAAGCAAGCAGGGCTCGTGTGTCTGCCTTGTCAGATCTGTGGCACGTGCGATTAGTTCAATGCACTGTTTTGTGCATTTCATAATGGACTAGTTCTGTATTGGAGCTCCATTCGTAATATAACAGTGATTTTTTTAATTCCACGGCACCTATGATAGGACGTATAGTATTTACCCAATTATAATTTGATGGAGTTGTTGATTTTTAAAGCGATAAACAAGCCAGCAACTATGTTCCCAAGTAATTTATAAACGGCTTTGTGATTCATCATGTGAAAATCATGTGAAAATCATACTATCTTGCTCATAATGTATACTTTAGCTGTACGCCCACAGTAGAACTAGGGTCTCTTTTTAAGATTTTTAAGCAGATTCCCGTTATCTTGGTTGTTTTCTGACTATCTTTATAATAATTATATGAATAATATTATATTGTGTTATATAGCAGTAAGATCTAGTATAAGTCAGTAATAAAGTGGTACGTGTGCTAACGATTATAGCTTTTGAAAGTAGACCAAGCTAGCATGTGACCACATTTTATATCTATACGGTTTAGATTTCATTTAAGATTATTTTACAGTCTCAAGACGGCAAAATATCTCTTTAATACTGCAGCGTATCTGCAATAAATGTCGTAAAAATGTATGAACATTGTTTCAATACATATTTGAAAGCTTTAAATATCTTTTTAATTTTATAGTATAACATACAAAGCCGAGCCTGTAAATTAATACTTTTATATATTTAATTTATTAAAGATTTAATATTAGTATAAAATTTTAATATACATACCTATCTATGGTAAGGTTTATTATTAAGACGTATGTCCGTATATGTAGCAAAATAAATATAAAAACGCAGTGATAAAGTAAAGTGACCAATCTTCAGGAAAAACAAAGAGAATAACTATATGTCAAAGTGCTTTTAATCAGAGGTGGAGATCAGATGAACGTAACAATGTCTAAGTTCACGAACAACAGGTTTGAACACGTGAACGACGCCTTTTATTTGTATGTCTATTACACTTTCTAGTGCTATGAAGCTTAGCTTACAACGGCGGATGAAACTTTATATTGTGTATATGTTGTACATACTTACTTGCTAGGTCTGAGAATATGATTATTATATCATGGGATATAATTTAGTAATATATCGAATAAAGTTATATCCAAGTTTATTTAAGCTCATAATTGCCAAGTGATCATTCTCGTAGTATATATTATGTATAGTGTATTTCGAGCACGTTACAAGGACTATGTAATTTTCCCGAGTAATCACTGCATATCCCGGCAAAAAGCTATTGCGGGCGCGTCAGCGGCCTTGCCGATGACATGTTTTCGATTCGACTCGCCCAAAACTGCACTTTTGTGCAACGCTCACTGATTTATTTGCCTATTCGCGTATCTTGTGTTCCGACGAATAAAAAATGCTTTGAAATGTCCATTGTAAATTTCACAACGTCGATGTTGTTTTAAAACGCCTTTTCAGCTTTGAATGCAAATATTTCAGATTCTAGCGCTGTGAATAGTTTACCGTCTAGTACGCACGAAGTTAACAATTGAATATCAAAAGTCCCCTTTTGTGGTTTGGGTAATACTAAATAGAGTGATTGTTTAAAATCAATATTCAAAGTCGGAAATTCAATACTGATGTGGCTAGAAGGCGAGGACGTCCCCACATTGATTAATATATCAGTCGCGACGGGCCGCTTTCACCCCGTTTTTGCGTATCACCACTAAAGTAAAAAGGGCTCGATTTCAATAGAAAACCGGCACGGAACATTTATCATGACAGTAATGAATTATCGGAAAATTTCCAATAAGCTGTGATCATTCGTTCACGTCACTTATGCATTAACAAGAGTAGGTATGCATATAAATCTTTCATGGGGTTTTTTATTTCGCAATTTCGTTCGTACCTAGCAGAAACTGAAAATTAATATAAATTAATAATTATATATTTTACAACCCTTGAAATGAGCTTTTGCAACTCCAGGCTAGTAAAAGTTTTATACGACGTCTCGTTTTTGTTGTGTTTTCATTTGGCAGAGGTTATACTTATATTAGCAGCTGTGGCTTGATGGCTTCGGGGAACGTCTACGAAACAAATTTCGAGGGTTCATAATAACGATTAAATGATTTGCCTATAAGTGTCGTACAATACTAAATTATTTATTCAAATATCGCATATGAACAGTGTTACAATGACATATTTGATACAAAGAAAAGCGCTTATATTTTCTAAGCATGTTGTGAAGTACCGTTAATAGAATTCAAAGGTTTCCAATAAAACGTACAGCTTCACCTTCGCACAAGGCTCGTTACAGCGATTCTCGAAGAAATTACTTATCTTTCAAAGTCGGAGCTTAATGAGGGAACGCGAAACTTTTGACCTTCTTATGTTTGCGTGGGCTTTTATATACAGAGATTACAGAGTAATGAGTGGTTACAAACACCCGCCGCCGCGTAATTTCTTTCGATGTGTGATAAATATGACGTTCCCTTTATACGCGCTTTTATTAGTGCATCTGTTACTGCAATAATACACAGTCTCTTTGTAGAAAACAGTGAAGTGAAAAATTATGACGAGATTTTACTCGTGTGTTCGAAGTACTACATAATATGTTAGTAATAATGCACTACTGTTCTGCTTGTGTTGGGGAGTTTTTCGTCACATTTTACATTTTTTTCAGGTCCAAAAACAAACTCTTAACCTTTGTAGGTGGGCCTATTAAATAAGCAACAAAGCAAGAAAAATAAGGTCAGTTCACTTTATTGTTAGAAAAGCAAAGAATAACGTAGTTGAATTTGAATAGAAGAATTTGCTTAACATCTTCATTCTAACGAACACCTTCGCTGGGGTAGGTGAAAAATATATGTGCTTATATCGTGATGTCATCTCATCCGTTCTCGACAAAGCGTGGCAGGTCAAAGAGCGGGGGCGCGGCGTGGGGGGCGCATTGTTAACACACGACCCTAACTCGAGTACCTATGATGACGAGCACGTCACAAAAGACTCGACTTTAACTTTCAACAGGTACCTAGGTACTATAATTAAGAAATCTTTTTACATACCGTCCATAGTAACAACATATCTCCTACGTTTAATTGAAAAGTCCATCCCGCGAATATTTCAAGGGTTAAATTTCTCAAAGGGACAAAGATGTTTTTCAAAAACCCTTATTTAAGGTCCCGCTCTTTGAAGGGTGAGTAAGTTACATTCACGAGAAACCTATTTTTCACTTTATCAAAGGAAGTCGCCCTTCCTTCCGACCCGAATGAATGCCGAAAAATACACACCATAAAATATTTTTTGCCGCATCGATGTTTCAATTTGCGGCGACAAACATTGAAATCTAGTTAACAGTAATGAGAAATAGAGCGACGCCGTATCTACTACGGGGAAATCGGCATTAATTTCGTCAAATGAACATTTCTGCGACGCAAATGCCTCGTCAAGTGTATCCTTTCTTGAGTCTAGTTTCAATTGAAACTTAGTCGTCGCCGACGCTAGTGTTCCCGCGAAGGCTCAACTCCTGAGAGCGGAGACAGATCTTGACTTGGTGAAATTAATCCATCTTCGCTCTCAATAGAAACGGAAATGTATTAAGGTTGTCCTTAAAACGCGCGATGTACTTCTTCACTTTGATGAAGCTATAGTCTGAGCTCGCCCGACGCTGAAATATGTTACACTTAGAGGGAAACAACGCCATTTGTTCTATCGGCTTTGTTATTTGTTTCGTCATCTTGACGACCATATTATTGGTCCGTAATTTATATAGTACCTACTAGTAACAGTGTTTTTATATCGTACACTTTCGTAAAAAATACGTCTAAAATTTCATATTTCAAGGCTGTATGTTTGTAAATATTTTTATTTACTCTTATCGTTATTGGTCGTTAGATAACTAATTCGAAAAAAAATATTACCAACAAAAACAATAATACCAGGTTAAGAATGTTCGCCATAACTTGAAAATAAGTAGATAAGTAAATCTATTAAATCCTCGAAACCACGGGAAGTAGTTGCGAAGTTGGTCCAATAACTTTGAAAGGATTTCGAGATGGCACAAACAGTCAAATAAGTTTCTTGATTGAAATTTAGCGCAGCGCTTTGCGGGTCGGATGCTTACGCAGGGCTATGTATAAATATGCTTTCAAATTATGGAAACTGTTTGTGTTTGTTTATGAGATCTATTTTTGGCATAACAAGTCATTAGGTGTACAAATAAAGATTGTTACTAGTTTAATTAGCCAAGGTTTAGTTAGAATTTTTTGTATTATAAAAAACTAATTTTCTAAAAACCTAATTTCACGATATAGTTTCGTTGTAGATTAAGATGCTGCACCTAATGTTACTGCGATTAAAAATGTATATTGTATTATAAAAAAGCTAGGTTTAGATAAATGTATATTATCACATTACCATCTGAAGATTTTTTAAATAGGTGCCCGTGAGACGACAAAATAATCATATGATTAGTAATTGTCAATTTCACAATAACATACTTCAGTGTTTTGATGCTATGTAATGTTGAATGTGTTAATATATTTTTGTAGTCGCCTATATATAGGGAACATTAAAGAGCTGAAATTATATCTATTGTAGGAGTGGTGAAACGTTCTTTAGCCGTAAGCTGTGTAATGACACTCGCGCTAAGCTCAACTCAGACTCATCGGCGCCTTATAGGGCAACAACCTATCGTCATTAAGCGTAAGCACCTCCTTGTGACGTCACGCAGTTTGCTTTTAAAGACATGCCATTTATTGCTATATCGATGTACCTCTATAAGCTCGAAGAAATGTTGCGTATTGTACCAATATTTTAATAAAAACAGCATATTGTTTTTCAATATTGACAATGAGTAAAATTTCAGTTTGTACTGATATAATAAAAAAAATATATCAGGGTTTAAATTTATTAAAATCTTAACTTCGCGTGGTATACAATTTTGTTTGTCCAAACTGTTTTAATAAGAAAGTTACTTACTATTTGATTAACCTTTAAATTACCTTGATAAATAATATAACAAAGTAACTCTCACTAAGCTTAATATACGGAGATAAAATGCTTTTAAATAAAATTGAGTTATAAGATGTTTAAGTAAGAAGTTTTTATACAAAAAGTACTCAACGCCTATTTTTGATGAATACAAGAATAATAGAAAGGACTTTGCTCTGAATGTTATGTAGGCGTTTGAATTATGCTGTTACGGCTCACAGTAAAAGGGGTTCGATTCTATTTACGCAGAAAGAAATATTTTAAACAAACATTTTTAAATGGCGTTAGGTGTTCCTTAGAATGAGTCTAAACTCAGGGTGGTAATTCCCTCTCCAGATTGCCAGTAAAAATTAGCTATACATGGCAAAAGCTTTTAAAGCTACATGTGTTTACTCTCATGTCGTTAATCTAAACTTTGTTTACCGACAAATAGCGGTTTATGACACTTGTGTTATAGCGTAAATATTAATATTATAACAAAGCCTGTAAACGAAACAATGTCGTCAAGTATTTAAGTAATTTTCCACGTTTTCATTCTTGTTATCCACCAGTGCTGTGAAATTGGGTGCTTTCCCTAATTTTCACGACACCCTATTAACCAGGAACGAGTTATTGCTCATTCCCAGGGGATCACGGACCGGTCGTCATGGCAACCGTTGTTTGTGTGCGTCTCTATTTGCTGTTCCTATTTTATGCCAAAGGCTGTGGTTGTTCAGTCTTTCTTGTGGCCGCTTTTATATCAGACATACGGACTACGGTAAATACGGGATCGTTTGATATTTCCAACTATTCTTTTCCAAACAAACTATTTAATACAACGTTATAAACGCACGTTCTGTTGGTGAACGTGAGCATATTTGCTCGCTACGCTTGGCTAGTGTTGCTAAATACCGATTCCTAATTAGATGCTTGTCAGGGAAATGCAACGTGCAGGTAATTGCTATTCAGACTTGCTTGTCTCAAACTGATTTTTGACGGCTACATTAACTACGAAACCTCACTGATTATTCCAGCTTAAGAAACCGCGTTGCGTTGAATTACAACCAGTATCTTTTTAATTACAAATAAAAAGAAAATAACCCTTAATGTAAAATGTGTTAATCTTATACGTCCTTGTACCCAATGTTTTGTACTAAAAATCGGAAATTCTAAACAATGTTATATAACAAAGGCATCACAGAATATATTTTATTTAAACCATTCAAGAATCCAAACATTGTTATTCCATAAGTATCGAGTCTATATAAGGCTGTATAAAATTACGGAAGAGCCGCTCTTGGGAGTACGAATGTATTGTGTTGGGACGAGTTTTCTATGCGTTAGGAAAAATATGTAGGAACAGTCTAGTCTTACGGTTTCCTGATCCGGTTACTTGATGCTAATGCTAATAGTTGAAAAAGGTTTCTATACAGGTCTGACCAATTCTGACTGAACTGGTTCTTATGAAGGACTGTTTTCATAATAGATTATGTAAGACGTTCATATAAATAATTCTGTATATTAAATCACAATTAAACTAGAATAAACTTATTGAACAGGATGTCATGTTTATTAAAAGTATAATGTAAGACTAATAAGGTATTGAATTGAAAATGCTCAAACGCTAAATTAGTCGCCTGAAATAACAAACGAAAAGAAAATGGCTTATTTTTGAAATCTATAACCCCTCTTACATGGTTTAACGGTTTTATAGATCCTATGGTTATTGGTGATAACATTGATAAGGCTTCATGTAAAAGGTTTGTAAAAAAACAAATATATTTAATATTGTTATAGAGTATGTTATACATACGTTTAAACCTGATGAATATTAACTGCCTTAGTGGAACGCTGACGCTGTACGAAACTGTTGTCATAGGGTTTCCAACGCTGACGTCATACTTGGGTTTGGATCAATGGTTTTCGTTCATATGACTAGATAAACATGTACTTAAAACAAATATTTGGTATTTGCAACATATGTTTTTTTGCACATATATTATAAATTTTAATAAAATGATTGTTTTATTTACTTCGAGTTTAATTCTATAAATACGCTTCTGTATTTTGAATAATTGTTTTTTTGATTATTTTGAAAAAAAGGTAGGTACATTCATAATGTTTCCTTAAAGTTGTAGAGATTACCAAATCAGCTTATATGGTGTTACCGATAAGCTTAACGTGACCAAAAAATCCAATCAGGCAGCCTACACGATAATCTGGGTTATGTATTCGCATGTCCATTAAAACAACAGTCCTAAACAAACAGCATGCGCGCGTGGCCACCGATAAGTGTTGCTAGCCAACCATATTTTTCAATTAGGACGCTACGAGTGAACAGAATAAATTATTGTTTATTTTCTACGGAAGGAAACGCTACGATTACTAATTGATTACGTAATGTTATACTTCTTTTGTGTTCTACTCTTCTTTTAGTTGAATAATTATACCGATATAAGCCTCTCTTCCATTTTCGCCTCGTTTTGTTCTTTAAAAAGTTAAAACAAAATTTTCGACAAACTACGGAACTCCACGAAAAGCGTGTTCTGAATAAGCATAGAATTTCATTATAAAACATAATGCTTTCACAATATTATTCGTATGTTATATGAATAACGTTGAAGCAACAAAGGCATTAGATTGTACAATTTCACAAACACAATAAACATATAAGCTCCACTCGCATAGTTCAATAACAACAAACGTGTCAGATATGGAAAGGAAATTGTGACCTTTCCAATAAAATTCCACGATGTATGAAATTCACTGAAATCGTTTATAAAGTAAGCTTCATTACTTCCGAGAAGGCGAGGCGCACATTTTTGAATATTCCTCGTGAAAATATGAGGTGGCCGCTTTCACGTGCGAGTCAAAGGACCGTTATGTTGCCTGTCTAGAAAATCAAGTGACTATGAACGTTTCTCGGCGTAAAACCCCCACATAGTAAACATACTATTAATGGGAAAGGCTACTATCTATTTCTGACGAAGTAAATTGGTCATTAGTTCCGATGATGTAGTTTTAGATAATATAAGAAATAATATTTTGATATTGGTTGTACGGAGGCCACAATGAGATTTAAAATCAATTTCGAATTTGTTGAGCACTTAATTCGGTAGATACCATTAGTGCGTTGGAAGAAAAGCGGGCGCAACGAAAAAACTGAGTCATCCTTATTCGACAACAATACAAACAATCTATTGTAATCCGTTGTACGCATGACGGAACGTAATCCTATTAGGGTGTTGCATTAAAACAACAGTCACGTCAGCGCTATAATAAATAACGATGAAAAATATCGGTCACCCTGCGTCGTTTGAACGTCTCGCGGCGTACAAAACGTGCGTTTACCGGCTACCTTGACTTAGCAAATATTTCTCCAAACATCTACGCAGGAAATACGGAATGAAATATGGGCGCCCTAGTATTGCCATCTCGTAAAATGAAACGTGATTTATGATGCACGCTTTGGTGTGTCGACGAGCGATTCGGCGCACAGGTGACGCGGTATCGCAAGGTTTGTCTTATGGGAATGAAACGTAACGGCCTAAGCAGAGATATGTTGCTATATAATATGTTGCCTGATGTTAGTTCTCGTAAACAATGTTACAGTGCAATGCAAGAAGGCTGGTTTATTTTTAGACTCACTAATATCCAAGCATTTTTTCATAGAATTTTATAGGTATGTTATCAACCACTGCATTATAGAAATTATTAATAAAATACCGGGTATTTACAAAATCAAATGAAATGTGAACTCAAACCAATAATTTACCAATATTTAACATCTTGAGAAATAAAATTAATTTCAACTCCCTAACAATTAATTACCAATTTCAAAAGGGCAAATCCTTGGTTTCTGTTAAGGATTGTTATATTATATTCCGTCGCTTAAGTTCACGCTTCATAAAATTCGATTCGCAAACAGTAAGACAATAAGTGTGAAAACAACGGGAAAATTTAACTTTCCCCCAAAGACTGAAATACAATGGACAGAGTTATAATGAAACAGATCTAGTTTGTGTACAGCCGTTTTTCCAACGGAATCTGCTAAGATTGTTTTTGTTTTTACATTTTTCGTTCATTCATTTTGTATGACGTCGCTTTACATACGTATTGTTGTGATGTTTTATTCATTCGTGTCTAAATGTTTCAACGTCTTGTTCTCGACGCGAATTCGTCTTACACATTTCTTTTTCATCGGTATGGAGGCAAAATGTAAGGGAATTGTGAACATATTTCAAAAGAATTCGTGTGATACGTTACATTAATATAAACAAGAGAAATGTTTTAGAAAGTTCTCTGTGATCACGGATAAAATCTTGAAAATCTGAAAGCATAGATTAAAAATTAGAAAAGAGGAAAATAGAGAACGTCCTTTTAAGTGCGATTACAAATTCTTTGACGACCGCTTGGCGCAGTGGTAACACAACTGCTTTCTGCGCGAAGGGTCGTGGGTTCGATTCATCGGAAAAATATATTTGTAATTTACATTTGTATTTTTCTGGGGCCTGGGTGTTGTATGTATGTATTTACAAAAGAAAAGTATGTATGTGTAATTTATTCCGTTATCTAGTTGCCATAACACAAGCTTCAGCTTAGCTTGGAACTAGATGGCGCTGTGTGTAAATGTCCTGAAAATATTTTCTTTGTTAATTTTTACATAAATAATATTAAAATATTTGACATTGAAAAAATCCTTGTCCGTTCAACGATACAGCAGAGATAGTTTCAGTAATAACATTTGCGGGTACGAGCGAGCTAGAGGCGAGGGTCGAGAGGGGAATCAATCCACTCACGTCAGAGCCGTTGTCACATGTCCAATCAACTGACACACCGTTCACTGGGGATCACTGTCTGAGTAGTTGAGTACGTAACTACCGCACGCGTTCTTTATTTAAAGAAAGGTTATTTCACGCCAGTTAGTTTCTCCGCCATTTTACTTGACGTGCTTCTGTCAAATTTTCAAATTTGGAACGGTTTTTGAACGCAGCTTTACGAAACTGTTTCAATTTAATATGCGTAGAATTTGGAGATATAAAATTGGAAGATTAATTAAAAATAACATAACATAATTTACAGTTATGTGATGTATGATAAAATAGTTGATAATAAGTTGGAAGCATAGATTTGCATGTAAATGAAATAAACAAGAATGATAAAAGCAATTTAAATATTAATTTATATAGCGAGAATGAAACATCGGAATATATACGACTCTGCTTGGAATTTTCAAACACTGAATAAAACATTTTCAATTATATTTTCGCGATATTGTTGTATATATCGATGAAAGTATCACTGCTAAAGGCATAACTCGATGTAAAATACAAAAAACATAATATCTTAAACTGACTTTCCATAAATAGGAGACAAATTAAGTATGAGTGATAAACATGAGTCAATTACAGTGACAGTTCTATTAAAAACTCTAAACTTTTTAATAAAGTTTTGGACCATATTTCAGTAGATATATAAAAATAAACATCTGTTTCTTGTTATTTAGTTTAACTAAGTTACGCGCAGGCTAGTTTAACCGGAAACTGTAAGTGTTACTCCATTGTTTGCGTAAATGCAAATACGGTAATCCTGATTAAACTTGGAGTTTTGGGGAAATTTAATTCACCTTTTGAATAAGATCCTTTAAGTAACAGGTTATTTTATATTGCCTACATCAATTGAGCGTTCACATTGTTTATGATAATTAATCATAAAAAAGGTTTAAAAGGAATTTTTAGTAGAGGAAAACATGTTGCAATATTAACATTATGTTTCGATCATCATCCTTACAAGCTAACCAGGAAAGTATGTATGGAAAAAGTTATTATTTCCATGCATTTTCTAGTTGTTTGCCCCACTAGATACATTGAATGTAGTGTCCCAACGCGCTTGGCTGACCCCGCAAACAATTAACTGAGCTAGCTTACGTATAGATACAACGTAGTCAACTGTTATGCAACTTTTCATTTTGGTTTTTAAAATTCATGAACGCACAGCCACATTTACTTTGCAGTAAATGGTTTAGTTCATTGCGTTTATTAACAGTTAGCTATAAATGTTTTAGTGGTAGTTCAGCCGCTACACACAGTGTAAATAACGGCTGATATTGGTCGCTAATAAAATTGAAATGTTGGTTACATTTTTTTAATATACTGACTATCTACTAATATACTCATATAACTACCTACCTACCTAGAGTACCTAGAGTAGGTAGCAACAAAAACGCAAATGTTACAAATATTAATCACCAAGGACGTAAGAATTTTAACATTAAATGCGATTAACGGAAATGTAATGTTCCAACTATAAGTTAATATAGAAATATCAGTTCAATATTGAAATGTTTAAAGCGCTCCGGCGACAAATCGGAAAAAAGATAAAAGATCCGTATTCAATTCTCGTAGCGGGAAAACGGAAAAACTAATCCATCCAATTTCTAGTTTACTTCTCTCTTGTTTAATTTTGACACGACCCCTCGTTTTCGGCTGGCTACTTTGTAACGATTCTGGACAAACATAATCTAACTTGTCTGATGTATCTTGGCCGGCTTATGTAGGGTTTTAACAAAAATACTTTAACGTAGTTTTTGCCACTCGTGATATGTAGCCGGATTATCCCAAACGGTGAAAAAGCACTTTTAAACGCGAACAGTTTTATTTTCCACACAAAGAAAAACATTTATTTTCAACGTTGGTAATTACGTCCCACAATAAAACTAAACCAATAATAATATACCTAGGTAAAACAAGAAACGAGTTATTAAATCTCATCGGATACTGGACGTATGAGTTAGTTCCTATTATAACAAAACCAATTCAGTGAATTCGAGGATAAAGCTCAACTTGTTTACAGAAATTGTAAAATATCTATTAAGTCTATATTGTACGGTCCCTCACTAGCCAGGCGAGTGACAGGTCATATCCGGAGACGGTCAACTGCTTTACACATTCTATTACAAGCCGACATATTGGGACTGACCCGAGCCCGACGAATGACGGCCATTTCGGCAAATCGTTTGATACACTTTTTATATTAAATGACCTGAAAGGAAAATATAGGACCGAGGAAAGTGTACCTTGCAACTCCTTAGCTATATGTTTAATTTATAAGGCAACGTTCTGTAGTAAATTGCTCAGTTTTATTGGATGTAAGAATGCTATACGTTTTGCTTGATATTACTTATAACATTAACCTCGAGGCGAGGTTTAAGTACTTTGATATGGGAACGTCGTTTAATTCAATAGGGCTCATTGTATAACGTGACGCAGAAGCTATTGGGTAAATTGGTATGAAAATAGGCTTGTTTACATAAGTCGATTGAGTAAGGCATCTCGATGTAACAATGATGGGTCTTGACCGGAGACGACCTGTCAACCGCCCCACACACCCAGCTAGTTGATTATGTCCGTTGTAATATACGGAAGGTCCTACATTTACCCCAGATTGAGAGCCCATTGAACCAATCTGAATATCTGGCTATTAACACGTACTGAAAGGACTAGGCGGTGTCCGATTGGATTGAATTCGATTTCATTACAATAGTGTAGGACCCTGTACAAGCAAGATTTTGTATTCCTATGTGCTCCGATATTTCAATGAATTTGATTGGTTCGGGTTTAATGGAATTGATCTTATGTACGATAGTGGATGGGTATAATATTACATTTAGTGTTTAGTTTACTTCTACGTGAAATGTATATCTACTGGATTGTCGTTTACTGTAAGTAATTGGATGACATGACACATTTGTTCTTCTCATACAAGCAATTCTCAACAACAACAAACACTAACAACCGGTTGCTTTGGAGTAGCAAAAAACAATATAAAACAAGAAGAAAATATCGTTACGTACACAGCGTCGCTTGATAAGATCCTTAACAAGGCAATACATTTACAAGTTAACAAGAGTGACGATAAATTGCACCTCGGTACTGCGACCGTCGTCGGCTTCCTGATAACAGCTTACGACAAAACTGAAATTGTTACATGTACTCATATACTTAAATACCGTGATAGTGCACTGTTAGTAATAGTTCCTATGTCAAGGAGAATTTACCTCACAATTTCTTATACATTACGACAACGTCATTGTTATTCTACTATTGTATCGCAATTTATATAATTGATTTAAGTGAATATTATGTATCATCTTAAATAAAAAGAATTATCATTATCAAAAAAAACTGTACTAACATAATACTCATACTGTGTTAAGCTCATTTAATTGCATAATTTGCTGCAAATCTATGTTTACGGGAAATTCAATCCCCATTTCAGTTGGTTGCGAGAAATTCGTCGTCTTAGCGATAAATGATGACGTCGCTTAATAACCCTACCGTAATAGTGTTATCTAGCTAGTGAGTAGTGGGCGGATAATACATTACTCAAAACTCATAATACCTAACAAGCTTTTATTTGACGTGGCTACACCGCGAAAATTGTTTTATTTTCGTTCATTTTGCCGTATCATTAGTCATATTAATTACGAGCGATACTGATATTCCTAGTTCATTTTATTTCTAACAATAGTTTGTTATCCGTTTTTATTTAAATTTAGTACCAGTTTCATAATGAATAAAGCTTCATAATTGAAGTTCCTTTATAGCTTTATAGAAATTTATTTAGAAAGATATTTTGATTACTTTTAAAAGCAACAGTTCGATAATAGGAAGGCAGTAAAGTAAACATAAAATAAATCCAACTAGGATAAAGTGTCCATATCCATGGGCCGCAGATAATCCTTAACGGAATTTCTGTTCCATAAAAAGCTATGTAAATTGCGCGAAACCTCGTTTAGGTGTGAAGATTTTCCTGTTCGAAGAAACTCGTAAATTCCGAAAGAAAAGAGACAGATTTATCAGTGATCGGGAACGTGTGACAGAGACGTTAAGATCTGTCAAAGAACGCAATTGATCAAGCTAATTCCCGTAGCTCTAGGCGGAAAAAATGTCGCCAATTTGTCACGTCATAACGTCAAGTAGATACCCTCCGTGACACAGTCACGAAACCGTAATAAAGTGATATTTTATCTTAATTTAAAATAACACAAGGCGCTGAAGTTGCTTTGGAAGCCGCGAACGTTCTTTAATAATACATATTTTACTTTTTCATTTTCAATAATATTACAATTTTCAAATAATTATAATAATTCAAAGGTTAACTTAGTTTTAAGTTAATTTCTATATAGCTTAATTACCTATTTCCAAAATTTAATCGGATAAGATGTGCAATATGTATATTACCTTGCATCTTATTTGTGTATTCGTAGCGGCTTAAACGGAGCCCAGGGCCGCGTAAATTCTTATCAGAGTAGTTGCAAAACTAAATGTTATTCTCTTGTTAGAACTTAATTGATTTATACGGAATAATCCACCGAACTAACCTCTCCGAACCAAATCTCGCTAAAGCAAATTTTCAAGTGAGCGTGTTAACGCCTCTATATGTGGTTTATTCAAACATGGACTGTATTGTAACTTGTTAAGATCGGAATTGGAATTGATATTGAGTTGGAGCAGGAGGTGAGCTCAGAAGGTTGATGAAATATGAGGGCACAAAGAGGGAAGCATTCAGTTGGTGCCTGAAGCTATGTTTTAGGAACGGCAACCATGCGCTAGTATTCTACAAAATTGGCCCAGAAATTTCTTACATTTATTCTTTATTGCGACGTATATTAGAGTAATAACTTCGTGCGCTTAAAATGCTTATAATATCGTCATGATATTTGAATTTTACCAACATCTAAAATATAGAAGGCCTAATACATTGAATACGTAAGTTTCTTTGAAGTAACGTTCTAACCAATATTGAGTGACAATTAACGTTTTGCTGCTTTATGAATTATTAAAAGCCCGTATTCAATTTGAAATTCTTCATCGCTAAAATCTATATCCCCACAGGTATAAGAAACTCAAAACGGTTTACAATAATTATTTATCATCGAAGTAAAGTATAATCTCACATGTAGGTACATCTAAAAGTATTAAAATATACAATATAAATGTAACTTCAGTCCGACTGAATTTTATATACCAGGCGGGTTTTATTACTGTAGAGTCGTTTTTCATTGTTACAAATAGCAGAAAACAGAAAAGAACCGAGGTCTCTTTACGACTAGTCCAATAAAGAAACAAAGGAAAGTAGTAGTGAATCGTAAAAACAACGCTAATCCCGATGTGTCCCGAAAATCCCGCACTGAAAGTGCTGGCCCCGCGCTTCGCCGAAAATATTGTCCATGTTTTGATTTATGGACCTTAAAAGCGGCCCTTGTTCTGCGCCTCCGGTTATTGTTTTTCCCCTTATGAAAACTGCGCATTTTTCTCGTTTACGGCTCACTGTATCAAATGAAACCTTCCCGTGATTCATGGTCAGATTAACGACGGTTAATTTTGTGGAATTAGGAAGGGTTCTAATTTTAAAATTATTGCCTTTACTTTAGCGAGACTGATCTTTCTTGTTTTATTTTTAATGTTACAAGACGCAGAAGCTTTTTGAATAATAATAGAATAATTTTCTTTATCTATAGGGTATTCAAATGGATCTTCTCTGCTATAGACAGACAGATGGTCTTTTGGGAACTGAATTTTATTATGAGACGTAATTTAATAAACGTCCCGGCCTATCTTGTTACTGTGTTGAAAGACTAAACCGAAGTTGTCGGGTAATTTAAAGTCGTTAAATAACATACTGCGTGTAGATATTGTTTATAGAAAAACCTCATAGCATTGTCTTCTTACATTTGAGTGTACTCTATCTCTCTCTCTCTTCTTACATTTGAGTATATTTTGTGTACCATATTTTGTTACTAAAGAGCTTAGCCTAAACGGCCGTACTAAAGCCAGCACGATCTAGGATAAAGCTCGATCATGCGCTGCCGCTGATACCGCGCCATTTACAGCATTCTAAATATTACAAGACCTTCTGGTAAACACATTGACTATACTGAATGTTACATAGAAACTAGTTATAGTGTGTACTTATGACGATTCATCTTCACATAATAATTTTCACATAAAGTGTGTAAAAGATTCAATAAAAATTTAACTGCCATTGTTTAATATTGAGTACATATAAACTATAGCTACATATAATTTATGTTAAAGTATTGTATTTTGAAATTCTACTTTTTTCTAACAATCTTTGAAAATATATTCGAGCGCGTACAATGGGAAAATTGACACGTGCCTATGAATGAACATCCTTCCGGCTGATTTGGGAGCTCGAATTCAATGAAATTAGACTGAATATCACTGACATTGTTCCGATATTTTTAGATAAATTAAATATTATTATTATTATTTATTATTTAATTTTAAGTCTCAATTTAATTTAATTAACGTTAAAACATTTACTTATTGTCACCTGCGTGGGCAGTACATTAGTGAATGATAACAATTTCTGCTTAGGGATAAAAATAAAAGAATTAAAAAAAGAGGATAGAATAATTAAAATTGCCGTTTTATTGATTTGTACGAGTATTAGAGTTAAGTACGAATATTAAGGCTTAGTTCACCAAATGAAAAAAATGTAAAATAGAAAAAAATTCTTCTACAAAATGTTATTCAAAATATCTATTAGGTATCATAGTATTCATAATATAAAATATTTATTTTGTCATAATATGTATATAGGTAATAGATCGAACATTACTTCGCCTTCACATACCGTTTAATAAAAGGAAGGCGCTGCTTTCCTAAAGCGAGGTAATATTTTGTGTTTTCATACGTAACAAATTTGTATTGCCATTAACGTGTATACGACGACCTTCCACAGAGAAAGCATTCCTTCGATAAGCATTGATGGAAATACCCTTTGGTATATAACGTACTTTGCCACACGACACATTGCGTGCTACAAATGCCAGCACTATAATTGCGTTACCGCCAGTAAATATGGAATGAGCATTTTTGTTAGGATACGTAAACCGAATTCAAAACTCTACGAAACATTTTTTTTAAAACACCCTTTGTAAAAGACTTCTGATGCATTCATAGTCATATATACAACAAAAAATATAAAATAAAACGACACATTTGTGAAATTTCTTGCGAGTATTTTCGAAGGAGGTTTTCGTAGAGTTGGCTTCTAATACTCGCTGGTTTAACTGTTTTTCTAGAAAAAAATAAAAGATAATAAATTATTTAAATGCGTAGGTACTTCTAATTACATCAAAATAAATGATTACAAATTCCTTTTTTGAAATCGGTAAAACGGTTTCATGTCGTGACCGTCGAAAGAAATAAATTATCGTGACACTTCACCCGCAAACTAAAATATTGTATAATAAAATTTTCAGTTTAACCTTAATGACGCAGCACTTACGTCAGTTCGCGTTTTCTGATAAAATAAAAGATAGCATTAATTGGGTTACGCTGCAGTTTCGTATTTGACGAAATCATTTACATTCAAAGTGGCGATTTTATATACCTGGCTTTCCTACTAATTTTGGAAAATTTCCACTAAATACGTTTGGTATTACATAAGTTATTTATTGAATGATTTTAAAATAATTAAAGAAATATAAACGCTTAGATTGCTGGTATGACCGTAGTTATAATAGCGAGGGCATACTAGAATATTCTATTTAATATGAACTACAAAGTATAGTTAGTGGAGTAAGTTTGGGTGTGTACCGGCTGTGTTTGTACCTCGTTGCCTGGATACGAGGACAGGTGCGTGGTCCCACAGAATATTGATTCTATTTATAAATTCATTAAAAGGCAAGGACTATAGAACTTCTTATTAAGGTAATAACAGTTTGCTATTGTTGTCTTAATGTAACTTTCATGCTTGAATTTTTGATGGGTCTCATACACGAAAATTTGGTATTACTTTAAACGCTTTTAACAAGCCAGTAACTGACTGGTAACTCCTATGTATATATAGTCTTCAAATTAGAAATAAAATGCACCTAAGTACTTATTGTAATATATTTAAATACCACATTCTGAATTCAAATATCAGTAGTAGGGGCTAGAACCAAAATCCGTTGGGAGATTTAAAAAGATCAAATAATAGAACAACCTCGGTATTAGACGCTTATTTATATTTCGACAGTCATCGGTCATGTAATGCCGGATTAAGGCCCGTCTCTGCGAAGTGTCGCGACAAAAGGAATGCTTGTTACATAGTTCAGGAGATTTTCCGAATGAAAAGACTATTTGTATTTGAACCAGTTATGAGAAAATTTTAGGATTTCGTTAATATATAATAAATGTATATGGTACGGTTGTACTTATCTATTTATAAATTAAATATAAGTCTTCAATTCTTGATAGTATTTCATATAATCCCACTATCCTTTATTGTACAAAACATTACTACTGAAATTCAGCGAAAATGATTTTCAGTTTAAGTAAAGAAATATTGCTTAGGTTCTTAACTTTATAAAGTACAGTGTTAATTTAATATTCTTTTTGAATCAGATACTCTAAAATGTAATACCTCTAGTTAAAGCTTAAGTGAAGTAATTACTAACAATTTAAGACGCTTGAAACGGCTATAATACTGTTATTTAACTTGATGCTCCTTTGATAACGTGAAGTAATGACAACGTCTTAGGAAGCCTCTCCTAAGGACAAATAGAGGCAAAATAAAATTCTCCGATACAACTCATGTTTAAATAAGGTTCATTGGGCGTTTATATATACACTTTAATGCAATAACTTTTCTGAAAGAAAAATATGAAGTATTTTATTATTTTATTTACAATATTTCTAAAGATACTTTGTTTAAAGTACATTTTAAATTTTATTGTTTACTATCTGACCCGTGCCCACTTTGTTGGGCATAACGTTAATAATCCTTTTTTATTTTTGTAATTTTATTATATAACTTATGACACTCAGCTATAATGTGGCTTTATATTGGTGAAAGAATTTTTAAAATCGGTTAAGTAGATCCCGAGATTACCCCTTACAATTTTACAAACACACAAATTTTACTTCTGTATAATGTTAGTATAGATAACTTGAGTCGTATAGTACTCAAATTAATTAATATTATATTTGTTGAGTATCAGAAGTACAATCTTTTCTTACCTCTGATACCTGCACTGCAATATAAAAATAAAAATATTTTTAAATTAATTTCGTAAAATTAGTAAAGTATCAAATCATCAAATAAAAACTCAATATGAAGCGTAACAAAGCTAATTTCAATGTTGATGCAAGCACGTTAACATGACGGGGTCTTCGAAGCTTTTGTTGAGTGAGCCATTGTTTCACCCATATTGTGGAAAGTTTAGCGAAGTCGGCGCCTAAAGGGGCCAACTTACAGAAATCAGAGTTACATCGTACCAGCTTCCATTCGAAGGTTTCTGTTGCGTGACGCTGATTCGACCTCAAACTTTGTTTATCAGCCCGCTTTAATTATGGGCTTGGAATCCGAATTTAAAATTGTGGAATCTGTTTTTGAGATAAGAATGTATTCATAGATATTTTTATAGAAAGGACTACCCAAGTAATATTTAGTATTAAAAATTACATATTTGTACTCAGGTTCAAGTTTTATAAACATAAATATAAGTAAGTCTCGCAAGTATAATGTAATATGATACTAACAAAAATCATGACTAATTTGATACAAATACGGCCTGAAGTAAGCCTCGTGTAACGTGTTAAAAAAAGTATCATACGCAGACACTTAATGCTAATGAGTTCTACTCTGCCTGTTTAATGGATCTTTTCCCCCGACATGTTGTTTTTCTCCGTAGGTACACTGTCTTTGATCAGTTCGCGTTAAAATGTGTGTTCAACATTTGCATTAAAACCGCCTTTGTTGAATCGAAACACAGCGTTTAATTTAACCAGCGCATTAAGCCTTACATTGGGGAATGACAAAATTGACAGGGATAAGCGGATAATGAGTGGCTATAGCCGTCTGTTCCGATAGATTTGCGATGAGCTATGGAATATCGATCTCACAATAAATAAAGCCGGGCCGCCCACTAAATTATTTTAGCCCATTAACGCGACAAGCCAGACGCAAATTAATCACGGGAATGACGCTAAAGGCGTTAAACACTTCCCCCGTGACTGGCCGAATGTACACTGCGCTATGTTGCTGTAACGTGGATTTTAGTCCTGCTTTTATTTTTATATAAAATATTCTAATTAATTACTTTTCTCTATCATTTATTTATCTCACTCAAACATAATCATTGAATGAAATATGTCACCTTTGTAATTATGAGTAAGCTAGATACCTAAGTTAAGAAAAAATAAAAACATGTAGTACTCACTGTGTATAGCGTTTGTTATAAGCATCGCTATTGTATTACAAATAATCCATTGAAGAACTTAAGCCACGCTACTTTTCTCTAATGAGATAATAATCTTGGAAAGATCTTATGTTACTATAACAGCAATTATCCTGCACAGAAACTAGAAAATCCGCTTATAATGCACCTTATGATATTAATATTATTCCCACATTGCGCTATTATACAAATTGTATGGTGATTCTTCGCCGACCGGGAACACGGCACGGCGCAGTCGGAAAGTACGGTAACTAGTTTGAGACAAATCATCGATACGGCTCCAAACATCATCCGTCACCTTCGCAAGTGTCGAAGCGTTCTAAATCGATCACACTAGAACTAATATCGAAGTTGGGACAAGTCGTTCCGTTCCCCTCATCGGGCCAAAGTTTTTGGTGCAACTGACGAATAGCATACACGGTTTTATTGGATGTTTCCGACAAAGTTCCTCCGGCGTTAGATGTCGGGACGTGATCTTTGAATTGTTCCAAGTACTTGGCTGCTTTTTACGGAAACTGACAATTGTTCGTTCTATTAGCTGGATGTTTGCTTCGCGTAAATGGAGATTGTTTATGTAGTTTTGAGTGTCGTATGAAGCTTACATGACATTATTTTGTTACTTGAAACTGAATAATATATTCAAAATAATGTGATTAATTTTTTTTTATAATAATCAACATATAAAAATATTTTTATCGTAGCCGTAAGCCTTATATCCAATAAATATGTCCCTTGATTATGAGTCATTTCATTAACTCGGTACTGCGGGAGTCAAAGAATAACGCCACGACGATCCGTATCTCCCGGCCAATAACAATCTAACACCCCACAATAACATTGCGAATGTGGGCTGAAAAAGTGGTTATTTATATTTTTATCCTCGAGCATCTCGACAAAGCCCTCGTGTAAAGGTCTAGTGAATCTGGGGGTGGGCGATGTTTGCCGAAGGATATGGCCGGACAAACGACGATCGGAGCGCGCCCGCTCACAATGCCGCCGACCCTGATATCTCGATACACATTATCTCCGCTGACACCACATCATGTCTCGTTTTTGTTACCGATCTCCGCATTGTTGTAAATAACTTTAGGCCCGAGATTTTTTACCGCTATTGTACTCATAATAGAAAACTCCGAATGAAACATTAATAAAAGTAATGCCCATATTACGCAAGGAAGGGAAAAATAATTGTGTCATTTTTCCTGGTCTCACAAAGTGCGCAGTGATGTCGTATATTTTGTTTAACCCTTTCAGGACCATAAGGTTATGAGACCTTATGCAAGTATTTTAGCTATTTATATTGACTTATTAGGTCTATAAAAAAATAATTTTCAAATCAAAACACATTAAAATATTATAGTTTTTTTGGAATTTTTTGGGACACCGATGTCCCTATGGTCGATAAGGGAAACGTTTCACTCAAACAATCTCAATTTTACTTTTATTAAGTTTGCTTGTGAGAATAGGGTAATATG
>DWAJ01000149.1:0-45212 GCA_018238005.1 Eurema mandarina | reverse complement strand
TCAAAAACAAAAGCTGTGAGAGAAAAATTGTTACCATATTTAAAAAACACACGTTATTTTGAGATAGAAACAAAAAAAAAATTAAAGGAAACAAACGATTTTATTTTTTTTGTTGACCAGTGTAATCTAAGCCATTAAATAATTAATAAACCTATACTGCACTTTGCATTATCTCGAACCTTATAAGGTACTAAAGATTATATACCCGCTTTAAACTATCACCATCCGCTCTTGTAAGATAGAATGACCGATTAATGAACGTTATAACTCAAGACAGTACCGATACTAAAATAATCAAGTGACAATTAAACCATTCTTGTAAGGGCTTGGACACATGCTTTTGACTGAGATACTATTGTACTAGCGAGATACTATTTCTAAGTAGTAGTCTGAAGTTTAAAAGTATTTTTTGAGTATTTTTTTATATACAACTAGCTGTTGCCCGCGACTCCGTCCGCGTTTACTTTCATAAAAAAATTACTCCCCTGGAAACTGGATAAAAAGTATCATATGTCCTTCTCCAGGTTCTAAACTACATCCCCACAAATTTTCAGCCAAATCAGTTGAGCCGTTATCGAGTTATAAGTGAAGTAACTAACACGACTTTCTTTTATATATATAGATAATGACCTACCTAAAGATGTTACAAATGTAGTCGTAGTATTTATAAATTATTCCAAAATAAAACTATTGTGGAATAAGTGCTTTCTTTGTAAAATATAAAATGCAATTTATTGGACGGATTATATTTTTAAAATGTATAAACTACTAATTCTCATCAAGGGAATGCGTTTGTCTTATCAATGACAAGGACGAAATAATAAAAAAAAGCCAATTCTATTTCTAAAAATTCAGCAACATACCTATTCTCGTGGCTTAGGAGTCAACTTCTTAATAAGTTATTTGTATTAAAAAATATATTTTTAACCTAAAATACAGTAGCTTACGTCATAGAATATCCAACAAGCAACAAGCAAGTGTATCCTCAGTACAATCGATGTCTCGTCCGGAATGTCTCAATAAAAGATCGAAGAGTATTAACATAAACTCGATGATACCGACTCAAACATCTTCACGGCACAATTTGAATAAATTACACTCACTTTTACTGTACCAATAATTTTGAAAATAAATCGTGCTTCAATTTCAAGCGTTTAGTTGTTGAATGGTTGTGTTAGGTATCTTTTATTACGTTAGTAAATAAGGAACAATTACATTTTGTACGTATGCGTAATTTGTGAAGGAGAATGATAATGATAATGATTAAAAAGAGCAACTATCAGAGTTTTTTGTAGGTTGTTCTCTGTAGAAACTGCCTTCCCAACCGGTGGTGGTGGTGTAATACCATTACGATTCAAAAATGTAACTAATATATGTAGTCTAATTGAATAAAGAAACTTTTAACTTTGACTTGGATGAATAAGATACTTGGTTTTTGTCTTTTTCGTCAAATTAAAACGGAAAATTCTTAAATACGTTTAAAGCAACGATTTAGAATTACCAATACATACATATAAAATATCTAATTTATAAAACACAAAAAACACTTTCTATAAATCCTTAGACAGTTAAAATTATAAAATTAAATATTTACGCATAAGTTTCAACATAATAAACAGTTTACTTATACGCTTCTGAACTAATATTTTATTTCTGTATAAGCGTCTTGTACTTCATTCAAAGACATATACCATTAATATAAGGATAAATGTTAATTATTCATGCGTAATATGGCGTGAAAACAACTATGTTATACCGTTGAATCTTCATGTATTCTTATCTAAATACGAATCTATTCAATAAATCTTTCTAATTGGATAACGGTCAAGCTTTGACTATCACAGTTGCGAATGAACATCCTATAATGAGCTATTAGCATTTCTTTACACACATTAAAAGAACAACAAAAGAAATCCGACAGCCGTTTGAGGTTATTACTAATATGTTTTTTAACTTATACAGATGATATCGGAATTGATTGTTTTAATGGTAATTTAAAATAACACCTTTGTATTTGTTGTTTATAATTCGATGGCGAAAAGCTTTTTAAATAAAATTAGTTTAAACATTGTTTTGCTACAATTAATGCAAAGTACGGTTCTAATTATACATGTATTATAAATATAAAATATCGGCCAAACTTCAAATGTAATAGGTTAAAAAATTATATCCCAATCTTCATAACAACTTAATATACATGTCCTATTTAAAAGCCGTATAAATTGACATTGTTAATTAGACTTTTTCAAAAGCTGTAAACGGTAGCATCGACAATTTATTGAGGGTCAATATCTCTATTGGGTGTAGCTATCACTTTATCAAACGCATCTAATGACCGGTCAGACTGTGATAGCCACTACTGTCAAACTAATGAGAAAATATACCCGTGAAACACAATAAATAAGAGACGCCGAATAAAATGGCATATTAATTGGGTATTAGACTTCGACACCTTACCGGCCGCTCTACGTTGAATTATTTGAATAATTTAGGTGGGTGTAAATTTTTAGACCGCAGGCGATTTTTGGCGCGATGTGAATAAATAAGGTTACCTTAGTAAGAGAGATTTTGAGTAATCTGGCTTCTGCCCAAGGCTACGCGTACGTGACTATATGATTTACGTTTTCAACATTCTTACGTCGAGTCTCGCATAATAGTGGGACATGAGACTACTTACCCCTCTTGTCTTACACACAATGCTGCTTGTAATAACAGTGAAGGCACACCCCGAGAGCGCCTGATTGAATTTCCAATGACTCCAAATTACACCCAAGACTTGACCAAACTTAAAGCGTCTTATTTAAGCGTTTAAGGAAATCAGAAAAAAGCTCAAATTATTATCATAATTTCGCCCGACTCCGCCGCAATTCAATTTATTTTGTCTTCATAAAGGAACTAAATTACAAACGTAATTGCTGCACAGATATTTGAGGCGTAATATAAGAATCGGGATATTAAAAAGCTGCTTACGAAAGTTATTTCGGGGGTCGATTTGCGACCGTCTTTCACTTTTGTATTAGCAAAGGTTCCGCAAAATCGCTGGAAGATTGACTGACCACAAATTGGGGATTCGTTGTCAAGCGAGATAACATCACAAGAATCTCATTAAATTGGAATAGTCCGCTGGATTTGGCGTTGCGTTGTGTTGGAAAGGAATTTTTAGATTAGAATATGTTCGTTTAATTACTTTTTATCTTTCCTCTCTTTTATAGGTTTTAATACAAGATGAATGAATAAAGGAAAACGTTATTACTAATATAATGAATTACGTTAGTAGATAATATAATTACTTATTAGTAATTTTTGCATATTTTTAAATCCTATCTTGGCATGCATATCTATGCATTCACAAAGCACTCGTAAAAACTTTTTGTACAGAGTGTGTGCTTATGAAGCGGCGTGCATATTAAGTGACAGATTAGTTCATGTCCTCTACAAAGGGAAAAGAACATGAAATTCGTGAATAACAAACAGATGGTAGGCAAAGCACTGTCGGGTGATTGAACTTAACTACGGCGCCTCGGGCGGGCGGAAAATTAAAAACTAAGGGGAAAGCTTCGTAGCCATTCTTTTTAATTCCTCTCTGACTGATACGATGTGGAATCATTAAAAATGCTGCATCACCCTTAACACTTGCGTTTTGTTTGGACTCATTTGAATAGAATTCTCGATGAGCATGTAACAAGCAGTTTTAAACGGTAACCTGGAAGTGCGTTCTAGTTATTTCGATTGAAAACTGTTACGTTTTGTTCTTTCTCAACAATGGTAACTGACACATTTTCTAGAGTTCGTATTTATCCCACTAGGTTTCTTGTCAAGCGACTTGAAAGGACTTTGTAACCAATCAAATGTAATCCCTATATTCATCTTGAAGGTTCTTATTTATAGTAGATATATATTTCAGGAACATATACATGAAATGTATATCGTAAAGCTTTGTCGGGATCAACATATTTGTACAAGTCTTCACAATTACGCAATAAAAAATTCCAACCTCACAAAACAAAAAAATGCTTATTGCCCCCTATAAATTCTTCCATAATCCTCTTAACATAATGCAAAGGTAAATAGGATTTTGGGTGCGAACCAAATTAAATACACGCGTAATAGTATTCATGATGGTAATAAACGGGCGCCATTAGCAAACCAAATAATAATCTGCCCGAATGTACCGAAACGGCCGTAAAAAATATTTATCGTTCTATATAATATCTAATTTTATAACTTTCATATTTTGATAATTTATCGTTAACAATAACGCTCTGACATTTAATGTTAAACGCTAACTGTGAACTTTATTGTACACACCTCCCAATAACTTTACTGAATTGTATCTGATATTATATATGCTCGCGTTTTCAAATCATTATCTAGTTCCAATAATATTACTGATAGGATTTTTCTCTTGTTATAACACACGAAAAATTTTTGGTGCTATTTACGACATCTAACAATCTGTCTAAATACCTTATATAGAAACTATTTTTGTTTCAATGAACACGATAAATGAATAAAAAAATATTTTCATCTAATAAGACACTTTTTACTACATACTCCAAAAAATCTTGTATACAAAATCGTATAACAGTAATGATTAATTCAACAACAAATTCAAAGTTATAATTTAAACGCAGCAAAACTACAAGAAATGTTACAAACTCAAAGAGATTTTACTCTAACTACATAACAGTACTATAAAGCCAGTACATACTTGCAGGAATAGCATTAAATAAACTCGAAGTAGCTAATCGAATCACATTGTTCTACAAAACATTCCCGTACATGCGTGGGTCGGAAAACAAATGTGGTGAATTCGCCTACTTTATTGTTAACAGTATATTAGTCTATAAATTGGCAATTTCTTCGGCGCACCGTCATCCGATAAGATTTATGTGAGCAAACTCTAGAAACCGGCTGTAAAAGGAATTAATAAGACACCATTTGTATCTCTCGCGACATTATTATTGTCGAGTATAGAATGTGGGTGCTATTTAGATAAATTGAATTATTTTTTGCCGTTTGTTTTTCGACGTAACTGTATTGGGAAGTTTGATGGCTAAATTAGCTTATCGATACACTTTTGGTCGCGACGTTTTTAGTAATTTTGTCTGACTGGTTTAAAGGTTACGTGAGGTCGTGAGAATTAGTGTTTTGTTTAATTAATCTTTTAAGAATAATCTTTAGTTTTTCATGAAAATATAGTTACGGAAAAAGCCCACGTAACTTTTATGTTATTCTGTTTATTATTAATAAGCACTTATGGAGATTTAAAAGAACCTCTTTAATTAATAACTATTTAGATTAGTATTTAAACTTTTTTACCGACATTTATTTAATATAAGACGCATTTAGAACATATGTATTTTTAATATGTTTGACATACTATAAGATGGATTTACTTAGACATATACATAGAAATGAAAATTACGCGAATATACTAGAGGAAAACAGTTAATTAAAATAAAATATAACAAGAAACTCAACTAAATATTGTCACATGAACAAATGACCACAGTGACAATAAGTGACACTAATATTATAAATGTTGTTGTTTATGAGAACAACTTATATGTATGTTTGTTATTCTTTCACGCAAAAACGGCTTAACCGATTTAGTCGAAATTTGGTAAGTAGATAGGTGATACCCTGGATGAACACATAGGATACTTTATATCCCGGTATTGCCCCGGAAACGGGAACTACGCGGGTAAAACCACGGAACACTAATATTCAATGTAACTTAAAAAGTAAAATTATATTAACTAACACAATAGTGACCCAAAAAGCAAATATTAAGCTTGCAATAGGACAATAGTTGAAAGTTATTCTGGTCGCGCTCCAAGAAGCGTTGATATTATTTTGGAAACATTTTGTACGTTTGCTATGACACTGCTTGTAACATCTGTTTGGCACTTGCTCTATATTATTATCTGAAATGTCTGATTTTAGTATTGAAGTCAAACATCATTTAAGAAAATAGAAATAGGTGTTTTGAAGTGAATTAGGTTAAGACATATTATAAATACATATTTTCAACTGTTTTAATATAATATCAACAACATATTGTAAACAACAAAACGGAAGTTACAACACCCAGACCCCAGAAAAATACAAATGTAAATTACAAATATATAATTTTTCCGGTGTGGGAATCGAACCCACGACCCTTCGCGCAGAAAGCAGTTGTGTTACCACTGCGCCAAGCGGTTGTCTATTGAAACAAGGTCCATATTAATTGTTTTTTACGGTACTTGCTACCATTAAAGCACATGTTATGACTGTCTATGATATATCACATGTGAACAGGCATAAAAGATTTTAATTATAATGCTTAATTGTGTTTCCTATTGGAACTGTGACCTATTTCGTTTTATTGCTCCGTGCAACACAGCTGGGGAACATTTTAACACATAATTATAGAAAGAACTATTAGACAAAGAGTTAAAGTCGTATGTCTCGTTAAAATGAAATCGTAATTCAAGTATAGAGAAGATATTTTGATACTAGTGTCCATATTGTACGAGTAAAAAAAACACTACATTATATTATAGTATTGCTTTTCTTAATTAATACTCTGTGCTTAATTATCAGTTTTGAATTTGCCGCCTTATCGTAAATATTATAAAGAGACGTCACTGTCATTATAACGTGTGTGATTTTTAGAAAATTAATGTCGCATGGTTATGTTTCGTAATTAAGTGTTTAGAGCTAATTTGCCTATAAAAGAAACAACAAGAACAAAAGGCTTTAAATGTTGTTTTTTGTCTGTACAGTGATATACCTAAGTGACATTACATTGTACACTATTCGTTATTAAAAATAAATTTGTATTTATTTCACTTTTTAAGGTCAAATATTATATTATACAATTGCTTGAAATTAACAGATATTGTAATAAATAAAAAAACAGAGCGTTATTGTAATACAATTTCAGGTATTACAATTAATAATGTGAAATATACCTACTATATTTTCTGAACCGGAATAATAATTTGTCCAACACTTTATTAAGTGTGACATTTGAGCTATAATTCTCAAGCAATCAGACGATTGAAGTTTCACGCAACATTCATTATAACATGACATGAAATATTGTGGATAGAACTTTCTTGTAACATCCAAACATATTTCGATCAAAAACTGGTATTTAATTTTTCCTATATCATTACATAGTACAGAACAAAATCGCTTTCTTCAATGTGTCCTATGTATGCTTAATCTTTACTACGAGAACGAAAGAGAATGGTTTTTTTGATGATCTCATTATTTAGTCTCACAAAAAAAAACTATACATACAGACGAATTGAGAACCTCCTCCTTTTTTGAAGTCGGTTAAAAATAAATACAAAGATCATATTGTATAATATCTATGTTTTCAATTTATGAATTTATCAAAGATTTAAAAACCAATGCCAATATAAACACACATCATGTCAACATACGTTTCCTTCAAAAGAAGCTTATCGTAATACAAATACTATTAAATATTCACTTTATATTAAAATTTAACTCACTGGATAACAAAACCGTTCTTAAAATAAGCGCTATCTAATTCCCGTTGCAAGTTAGACGCGTATTTTATTGGTCGCATACCGCGTGGATACCGCTCGGAGAGCCTATTAGTTCTCGTCGTACTAATAAATTAGTTTGGATATTTGCATGGCTGGGAGCACAAAGAAGTCTATATCGATAATTACGAATAGTTGCGGGACACGATATCTCGAGATTTATCGATCACCCGTTAACCATAATTCAAAGGTAGTGCGTGCTTTATATCACAAACGCCTAACAATTCCAATAACTTGATTTCGTATCGGCTGAACGTGATGTAAGATAATCTTTATAAAGTAATAGAGTAGACGTAAAAGTAATGGCATCGAGTTTTTATTCGAGATAAATGGTACATTTTTGTATTCAACGTGAAGGTTTATTACAATTTCTACTAATATCGTCTTTTAGTCATTAAATCGAATAGCAAGACATGATATTATATATCTGTTCTTTTCAGATATTTTTACATACAAAACCACATTTGTGCTTGATTCAAATTATATAGAATTACAAAAGAAAACGCGATACTAAAGAATTAAATAGGCCATCGTATAGTGTTAAGCTTTCAGTATCAATTTCAAAGGACAGACGAGGCTACTAGCATTTGATTGACGCTCCCTACCCGTGATGTGAACAATATGAGACTTAGCTTCTAATTAACGCTAACACGGCCTAATTAAGCATTTAAAACAACCATACGTCAGGCGATCATTTACGATCTAGAACATCGGTTTATTTGCATTCATTCGTATAAGAATCGATTACGGTGAAGTCGTATCATTATTAATACAATCCTAGCGAAGATTGCACAAAATAAAGGAGTAAATATTAAAATTACACAGCCGGACGCCTAAATAAAAGTAAAATGCGGATTGCATTTGCGGGAATAATTGAAAAATGTCTCCTGGTTCGCGTCTCAGACGATGTAATAAGATGGGATTACGGGGTCCGTGTTATTGCTAGAAGTAAGATAATGTACAAGCTTTTATATTGTATATACGTATTACATATCTTGGGAAATGTTAAACGTTGAACCGTAAAGTCGTTTTAAATATATTTGTTATAATCCTGATACATGTACATGAGGAACATTATAAAATTTTAATACAATATAGATTATGTGTTAGATATTATATATATGTAACATTATTTTGAAACAAATTAATAATGTGTTTGAAAAAATAATATGCTGGGTGGTATTTATGGTGTTTCATATATTGAATAACACACATGATTAATTAAGAAGATTATGACTTGTATTGTATACGATATTAAACGAATTTAACTTAGGAAACCTACTATGCAACAAAGCATCGATTTTTTCCTAGAGGTTCTTAATAAAAAAAAGCCCTTTGTAACAATAGTGATTAACAAAGGTGTTTGTTAATTCAATCTAAATTAGTTTTAATACTTATACAAGTGTATACAAGCTAATTGAACACAAAACAGCTGTCGAAACGCTAATCTTGTAACCACGTCTCGTACTCCTGATAAATGGTTAATTAAGGACGGGCGACTTTAGCAATTATTTACAATTAAAACTAATTTCACAGGGCACCACAACTTGAAACAATAAACATATATCTGAAGATAAAATGACACGCGCCTTGAATACCAATGACCCATTTATAGAGCTTTTATTGCTATTATTGTTGTCATTTGCAACAATTACTTGAGTTCGCTTAACGAACCAATTATCTTCGCTTGTTCCTCTATTGGCAGTCGGTTTATCTTACATCTGATCGGTGGATCTCGGCCCGTAATGAAACACTATAAATCATAGTTAAAAGGACAATGTGCCGACAATTCGTTAGGTTAACTTGATTTGTCGTTGTTGGAAAATTATTCGAAAAATATATATACTTCCTTCTTACATTTTATTCTAACAAATTTTGAAATGATTTTTTTTTGTATTTTATTTAGTAGGTTTTTATATCTCGTTCGCTTTACATGAACTATGTAAGGTTAAAATCTATTTCACAGTGTGTATATGCGTGTGTGTGTGTGTGAATGTCATCGTTTTACGTTTAAACATGGATGAGCTTGAAGGTGGTTATATGGTTAAAAGTAAAGCAGATAAGGGCTAGTTTTATTTATCAAAAATTTTAAGCAAGGATGGCTTTCTTAACTTTTTTTCTCCGAATTATGTACTAAATCAGTAAATACAATAATCTCAAGATTGACATAGTCTACTATCGTGGTAACTGCTGAAGGTCTCCATACCACGCATTCAAGTTTCGCCGTGGGAATGCCTAATGCATAATGTTATGCTATAACGGCCGATTCGGTACGCCAAGATATTATTATCTGGTAAAGGCCAGATATCGAACTATTGGAGGTTATTGATAAGAATGAACAGCTAAAATTAAGTTATTTAAACATGGTTTATGTCGTATAGTATATGTCTTCTTGCACAGAACGCTTATTAAAAACAGAGCCATCTAGTTCTATGGTAAGTGAACTTCTGTCGTGGTAATTAGAGAAATGATAAATTACATAGACATGGTTAGTTAATATAACACTAGGATCTAGCCTACAACAACGGTTTTCCTAAAAGGTCATTATAATAATACCTATAATTTCTCTTTCTACTTATCCTTCGAGATTTTTTCTTCTTTCAGTTATAAGATCTATAAGCATCCATTTCCAAAGATCGCTCTCTTTCTATATGGAATGACCTAAACAGAACTCCTCAATGATCTACACGAGATAATAAAAAATCAATATTTCATTCCTACTTATATAACAACTGTTTTTATCTCGTTAACATTGTTACTACAAAGTTGTTTCTTCATCCTCGGTCTCCATTCGTATTCCCGACTCATAATTTACGACATCAATGTGCTTACAAAAATATTATGAAAGAACAATATTCGCCTGCTTTTGATTTATTCAACAAGACGTCTCTGTGTACTCTAGAGTCTAGAACACAAGTTTATCATAAATAACCGTACTCTTAACATATTGTAGCAAAAAAATATGCAATAACAATAAAATCGTCAAAAGGCGAGGCCAAACTATGTAAAAGTAGCAACAACTTGTTTAACAAGAAACTTAAGCCTAAATTGACTTATTATGCAGAACATTTCGAATGCTAATGCCGAAAGTGATAAGTTTATACTGAATTAATTAGTTTAATGAATATATACGGTGGCGCCGCATATTTATGATAACAAAAACATATAATATTTTAATAATAGACTTGAACTTTTTAAGAGAAAAATACAACACAACGGCTTTACAGTGTTTAATCCTACTTTCTTTTCTTTTGTGTTCTTTGGTTTTTTTATGCTTTTTGATTGTCAATTTATAGAAAGATAGGTAATTTATTATCTTTTGAAAATATACATAAATTATATTTAAAATAGTTTTCTATGGCTTAAACAGTAATTACTAATTAACCTATATTTTTTTAAATTTTGTTAGGTATTTGAAAAGCTTAGCAAAAATTAAAAATAAATCTATTCGTATATATTTTGAAATGAAGTATACATATGTAAACTAGCCACTTAGAAATATTGTTATGACCCAATTAACACTTTGCTACGAAGTTAGTCAACGTTTCTATTTTTATTCCTTCGAATGTGAGAATAATAATGTTCTCAGCGTGATGTAATTTGGATCCATTGATAGTTGACCTACTTTTTCACTCAATGTTGAGTACATTATACATTCGATATGTATAAATATATAAGGATGCTTCTATTTTAAACGTTTGTAAATATTAATTATGTATTGTGTTCTTTTATTGCAAGTTATATTATGTCGTCGTATATATGTTTCTCTTCAACAAGAATAGTCGGGGAAAATTATCATGCCTGATCATATACTAGCCGTGTCCCGCGGTTATACCCGCGTGGTTCCCGTTACCGAGGCAATACCGGGATATAAAGTATCCTTTGTTTTAATCCAGGATATCACTAACCAACATACCAAATTATAACTAAATCGGTCTCGCCGTTTTTGCGTGAAAGAAAGACAAACATACCGACAGACAGACAGGCACACTTTCCCATTTATAATATTGGTATGGAGTTTCTCGTTGTATGGTATTATGGTAAGTGTGACAAGCGTTATAAAAACTGTTTATAAACTGTCAAAGTCACTAAAATATGAATATTTAATATCGAATGACTTTCATTTACTTGATATTAGTACAAATAGTCTTTAATTGTATGCTAAAAATTTTGGTTTGTTGTAGGAAAGTAAAAAAGGGACTCCCGATATTAAATGACTTCAAGGTGAGCTCTATTTGTTTACCGGCTACCTTTTACCTCATTACAATGTATATAGAATTCATTTGTCCATCAGTCGTAACAGCGTTTTAATTACAAAGTCCACAACGTACAATTACAAACCAACAAAGTCTGTAGCGCATTCCACGTTATACTCTACCATTAAAGGGCTATTATTTACATTGTGTAAGACGGATGACGTTTGGCAAGGAAAACAGTTTAATGGAATATTCTGCGGTGGTCGACAAGTCACTTAAGCGTAACCCGAGACCTCGATGGTTGTGTTTGTACTGAAACAAAATACAGTGGACAGAAGCTTTACGCTTTGTCCTAGTTATTTGTGTTCTCTTAAACTAAAGCGCTCGGTAATTTCGTGTTTGTTTTAACGTTTCGCTCGTTCTGTATCGCGTTACATTTAAGTTACTTGATTGAGTTTCGATTCAATCATCAAGGACTTATATCCATAATAATAATATTATAAATGTGAAAGTGTGTTTGTTTGTTTGTTTGTCCTTTCTTCACGCCGTAGCTAAGCAATCAATCGACCTGATTTTTGGCGTACAGTTACTTGAAAAGATGGAGAGTAACATAGGCTTTTTAACTGGAAATAAGGGTTATAAGGGGGGAAGGGGGGCCAATGTTTATATGAAGGTCCACGCGGACAGAGTCGCGAGCAACAGCTAGTTTGAATGTATATTCTTAGTAACATATTATAAAATCTATAGATATAATTCGTTACCTTAATTATTCAGACGTAAAAAATTAGGATACTGTGTGAATGTACTGTGTGCCAATTAATAATTATTTTTAATTTATCGATTGTAATGAAAGGTAATTTGGAGAAAATCCCCAATGAAGTAGTTTAACTCAATGGTTCGCTGTAATTTAACGAATTACTATATCTACGACATTAGTTAATAATAAATTTCATAAAATATGCGACAAAACACGTCACTAATGCAATAACAACTCAATAAAATTATTCATATGATTCATATCAAATAACATTGGAAACTTAAATAACTTCAAATTTCCCAGCGGATTCAATTGCATCTTAATGTGTCTTAATCAAATTTGGACTATTTTTATCAAATAAACGGCCACGCGTCGGTTCATATGATAGGCGACCGCTCATAAATTTCATTTATTAGATTTCCAACTAATCTCCATACTTACTTATCTAAAAGCATAAATTAAATCACGAATAAGCTGTCTCAAGGGCCGTGGAGTAGAAATTTTATGCCTATTCGGATTATTCTTTTATCGCGACCCCAAACGGGTCAGATCGTTATTGAATTATCATTTGAATGTGATATATGGCGCGATAGTGAAATCCGGGGTGCGGACAATTGCTATGAAACTTTGAGGGCTCGCTTGATTGCGAATGAATTATTGCGTTGTTTAGCTTATACAACGCCGTCCGTTTGGACTAATGGCTTACGGCGCGCGCTTTATACAACGCTTATTTCACGGATTATTTTATTAAGCTTTATTAGATTTGTTTGAAAATTTACTTTGGTTTATTAATCACAAAACTATCGCTGATTTAGATTTAATTATATATTCGACTAGATTGTATCTATAGGCTTTAATAAATATTTATTGAAATAGCTAATATTATTACAAAAACAGACAGTACATAAACTAATTTAGATTACAGAGGCAATAAAATTAAGAATTATTTTATATTCCAAGAACGAGATTGCTTAACGAAAATTTCGTACCTACAAGAGTTGTGAGCGCCGTAAAACTAAGCTGAGTATAAGATTTATTAAGAGTGTAAATTCGGGTTTGAGAAACAGTCATCAGTTGGTAAGTAATTTGACTCGAAATAGCGCGATGCGGTAGGGAAACACAGCTGCAAAGTTTCAGGAGGGACGCCTACTAACAATTAAAATATCTGTCTAATGGACTAACGGGAATCCGAAGTATGTTGATGAACATATCGCCGCTTGCTTCTTTATCCTGTTAAGAATTTTCGAATCTGTGGATTTCGGTAATTACCTCTATACATCTGTTAACGCCTTTTTGCTGGTTCCTTCCTTTTAGTATGTACCGTATGCGATTCTTAAGGGGCCGAATACAAAAAAAAAATTACACGTATCAAACATTAACTACCGAAATTATAATATATTTTATTAGTATGCTTACACATTTTACACGTTGCAACTGGAGACTAAATATTTCCATGGTTGATTTAGCGTTCTATGTATTTATATGAGAAGTTACGATACAATATTGTTGTCGGTGTTGCATTTATTGATTGCACTGTGTGTACACTTATATACCTATAGCCTTTTACCTATAGCGCCGTACTTCACGTAACGTTAACGTTGACGTTCGTAACATTAACGTTGATGGACGTAACGTTGACGTTGACGTTCGTAACGTTGACGCTAACGTCACTTTAAGTGTAGCGCGAACAAACATTCTAACAACATAGAACGTAATATTAAAAATGTATGTATTCAAATCATCAAGCTTATACACCGTGTTATAGACATCATTCTCATAGCTTTTATAGCTGATGTTGCTCGATCAAGTTTTCAAGTCGTTGTTAAAGCTATTTGGGAGATAATATGTAAATCACGCTATTATGGAAAATATCAATACCTATAATATTAAGCTTACGTCCGAATAACTGCTTTTATGTTTTCGACAAATACATACATATACATGGCACTTTTAAATATTCTAGCCGTGTCCTATCGTATCGTCCAAAAATTTTTCTGTTTTGTCGATATTTTCGAGTTTAAATATGCCATTCTGAATAGTCTTTACCATTCATAAAAAAATAAAAGCAGTTATTCGAACATACTAAGCTTTCAAATCAATTGAAAAGCTGTATAATTGATTATATATAAATTACAATGTAAATTTTAATACAGTTTATAAAATAAGATAAATATATAATATAAAAAAGTAAACATTAGAAGCTACAAATTACAAACATAGGATACCATTAAATTATATAAACATACAACAGATATAACAAAACATGTATCAACAACAAAAAAGACCTTAAAACATTTATAAATGCTAACATTATTTCCCATTTATCTGCATAAAACAGTACGTAATATTTAACAACGAAATTGGACTGGCTAAATCAACAATTGTATTAATTGTTCCTTTGTTTATTCAGTTTGCGTCTAATTTTGTTTACAAGCAATTTGCTGCAGAATTCAAAGAACGAACTATTTATTTTTTATTATTAATATTAATATCTAGTAAATACGACATAGATTTCATTGATTGCACGTTTGTATTACATGGTTCGTTGGTATAAAATTAGTGCTTATTCTTACATATAATACCTACATAGTATGAATATGAAGATTATGAATTTAGAGATTTATTGTTTTACGTAAACGATTACGATAAAATAGCTATTATGCAACGCACTATATTAATACAATTACAAAACACTCTATAGAATTTTTTAGATTTTTTGAAAATATGAAATTTCCAATATGTTTGTATCACTACAATTTTTTTAGGATATTTTAGCAATCCAAAAGCGAAAATTAATCCGTCAATTTATGAATTTGACTGTAGCAAAGGTCCTTATTAGTATCCCAGGTACACGCGACGGTGACGAATAAACCATTTCGGACGGGGACAGATGCAGACGTCACAGGTTTTAGCGTAAGCAGAAATCTCTTAATTTACGCCCCAAAGGGATTTGCTAAAGCCAAACATTGTTCGCTAATTATAACAGCACATATGCGAATGTCCCACGGAGATTTCTACGACGCTTTTGTTGCCGAATATCGCGCTGAAATTTTAAATTCGCGGTCTCGGTACGAGCGTCGACGTAATTTGTGAATGTAAGCTCTTAATGTAAACGTATCTGGATTGTTTGTTTGGTTATTATTGGTTGGTGACGTCATAGCATCTTAAGTCATAGAGAAAGATATAAATATATCCCCTACCTTCAAGGTACATATGACGTTTATGTTCTATTTGAAAAAGGTATAAATATAACATTGGTTATATGATAAATAAATTTCAATTTCTATGAAGCCATATAGTTATACGATAAAATCAACCACATTGTCAACATTAACGCCATTTCAACCCTTTGTCTCCTCAAAAACTCCATAAGCACCTATCTGTGTTAAAACATCATAGCGTTTTAAATTTACTGCCACGTAAATTTATGCTTTGATCCTTCTGCATAGGGATTAAATTCGCTCGAAGTCGAACGTTGTATAAGGCCGGTTAATCTATCAGCTGATCCTCTGAAAATCGTTTCAAAGCTGTGTCCCCTTCTTGTTATTGTTTATTTAGGATGACGATTCGCGGTAAAATCCGGTTTCTGAGGCGTGCACTAATGCGATTGTCTGTCCGTTGAGTGCTGTATCCCACCACGTGTCTGTAATCAAAAGAGACTGCTTTAGCGATTTCAGTTTTAATATACCAAATATACCAACAATTTCGGTTTAAAATGAGAACAGGGTATAAGATTAATAATAATAAGATATGGTTCTTTATTTGGCTTAACCACAGAGTTTTATTTAGCTTCGTAAATTCATATCGGTAGATAACATAAGCAACGTAAAAATATACGTTTTTTGGTCTTTACGAGACTGTATGATATTTTAGTATTTTTTTACTAAGTACTAGTCTAAATTCAGCGACCCAAGGAACTGCTACTAAATTTCGAGAGCTAACAGCTATACATGAAAAAACGGTTTCCAAAATCCGCAGTAGATGTCGAATAATCGATGTCACCAATAAATGAAATTCACTTCAACTCGCTAGCCACTGTAGTAATAAAATGCCCCATACCTCTTAATTAAGCAACGTTAATCCGTAATGTCCAAGGGTGCAGATTGAGATATAATCGCGATAAGCGTATGTAGATGAGGGTTGATTGGGGCTGTCCGCCCGAAATGGCCCGACGCGACGTACGCTCGGAAAAACACCGCTGCTCAATTATGTCCTCAGCGTCCAGTAGACCGTGATTGTAATGAACGTATTCGATATCAAATATCTACTATATTTAAGAACTAGTCGCGCCTCGCAGTTCTACACATATAGTGCCCGTTCCCGGGGCAATACCAAAATATTAAGTACGATTAAAAGTATCCAAGGTCTAATCTATCTGATAGTTTTTGCGTGAAAGAGCAACAAACATACATCCTCACAAATGTTTGCATTTATATTACTTGTAAGATTTGTCTTTTACTGTGCAAAAACTATACTTACAGATTATAAAAGCGAATGTGCCAACAAATAACGTCAGGATAGTAAAACCTAAGTTAAGTTGATGTGTAAAAAACGGGCGTATATTTGCGATCACAATTTTTAGTTATTAAAAAACCAAGAGCTTTGAAATATACATATAAGAAGTCCGTTTATTATGCAATAACAAAAATACATAATTGAGATGACCATCAAATAAAAACATATTTTTTCATTATGTAGGCGTTAACCGTTTCTCGTTCACAGTAGGAAACCATTAATTTAAATTATAACATTAAATAAATGTCTTCCAGTTAATTATTTTCGACCTTTCTTCTGGTGTTGATTTTCAAAGGTCATCGATATGAATATCGTAATGAATAAATTATTAGAACCTTGCATCCTACGTTTGTTAACTTCGTAACTAGTAATTCATCGTACAAAATAAATTATTAGTTGAAAAGTTTTTGTTATAAATATTCTGTCGAAGTTTTATTAAACGAACCGCTTTAGTATCGATCCACATGTGTTGGAACTTGCTGTTCGATAATTTATATCAATTAGCCGACATAAAATTAACCCTTGCAATAAAACACACGCAAGAAGTTACGATACGAAGGCGACAAAGGGAACGAAATCAATTCGGACCTACGTGTTATTTCAGTCCCAAGCTTGACCAATCACGAGACGGGCCATAACGACGGACAAAAGCACAATTAAGTACAGCAGAGATCGTTAACAAAGGCGGGAGCACAATTTGTTGCAGCCACCTTTATCTGAACCACTATTGACCCTTTTACCCTACTTACTAACCCTCTGATGCTCGGGGGTACATCTATACCCTAGGAAATGTGCCTACGCTGCAGTTCAATTTCTGATTTTGAATGTGTTACGTGCGCTGAATGTAGGGCAGAGTAATTATGTATTATTATTGTATGTGAACAAAACATGTGGTCGAATTATCCACGCTTTAGCGACATTTCAAGAGTGATTTGCAATTCCGCATTGTAACTTACCCTCGCAGATAAGCGATACCTATAATTACTTATGAAACGCACGTGCTTTACTATACTTTGCGTTCGTGATGTTTTAAAAATGGGGTTTGAATATTCGTTTCCATGAATAATATTATTATAATGTTCGTGAACGAAGCGAAACTAATTGTTATTAATGAATAATATTGATTCATTTATAATAAATAATTATTACTTTGAACTTGCTCAATGCTCATAAATGGTTACGTGCTTTAATTCAATGTTCAAAATCAATAAGTACCTACATAGTAAATTCAACATTTTCTGTCTACGTATTAATTACGTTAATTTGCTACCACATATTTACCTTCTGGCCGAAAATGACGAGTTTCATTCCGCGCCTCTTGCTCCGTCGTCGCCCATTCCGCGTCAACGCATACTCTAATTAGCTGACACCCGACACTCACGCTCCTAACTCCCATAGGAAACTTTAGACAGGAACACGCCAGGTGTGAAATTGACTGGTTATATTTATAATTTTCACTATATCAACGTTGACATGCAATTTGCGATATTACTTTCTTCTCAATAAAAAGAGTATAAAACAAAGTTTTTATTTAATGTAGTATTTATTCTGTATCTGATGTTTGAGAGAACCATTTAATTTAAGCCTTCAAACAACTTAAAGAAACTGAACTAAAAATATTTACTAGGAGCTTAATGAAACTCAACCGCAAACTGGCGACGACAAAGATTCACTCGTTATAGTGTCGCAATCACAAAGTTCGCCCTTTTGTCGGCGATGTTCGGTACCGAATGCACTAATTAGTGTCGGGGCGACTTATTTGCAGAGTGCAATAGAAAGTTTCCCGGCCGGTCTACGTGACCCGCTGTCGCAGGGGCAGTGTTAAATTATTCTCTCACCTTAATTATAGTGGCCGAGGTGGGATTTGTTCGGCTTCGAATATAATATATACTTTATGTTATTTAACACAGCACGGCTTGAACATCATCATTGTACAAAATTTCGTAGCTTAAGCTACTCTTAAAACGTTACAGCTCAACTTCGGAGAATCAAGACCGATTTTCGTTGCTATTGCAAGTTTAATTCTGATGACGTAACATCTAATATTAAATCTTAAAAATACTACATATTACAACTCAAGATTGAAACTTCTACGTTAGCTAAGCTCAAAATACCTCGATCGGTACAGTATCAACTACTTCAACAACATTCAAATACGAATCCATATTCAAACAATGAAGTTTATCATGTACTAAATACATAATAACTTAGAAAGCCGGTTGAAGTTTGAAACTAAGAGAATACGTCTATTATTCAGTGGGGTAATTACATAGTATTAGTAAAGAAATTTTTATTACTAACTGTAAAGATTATAGACAAGAATTTAGGTTACACCGTTTAGAATCATTGCAACGCCTAATTAGAGGTTGTCGTACGCACGTGTCCTAGATTACTAGAAATACTAGGCTGTGCAGGAAATAAACGCTTATATATTGTGTTTAACTGTTTTACTGTTATAACCTTCATTACGGGTGTTTAGAGAACTTTGGAATTTAAATGCTTACTGTAAAAGATTTTATATTTAAATTGAGATAGAAGTAATTAGAGCTTCGGTATTTTTTATTTGTTCTTTTATTTCGAAAAATATTTGAAATGAGATTTTTGATAAAAAAGTAAAACGTCTCTTCCAACAAAATGTAGTTAAGAAGCATGTTGTATATAAGGACATATTGTAGTCAGATATAATATGATTCACGAAGTTAATTACTTCAAATATGTTTATAGCTCATTAAATCTTCGTTGGCATCCTTTAATCATTTTTTAAATAACCACTCAATATTTCCTATAGTTCAACAAAACCAAAGCAATGTGCCTTAACACCTGAAAGACCATAAAGCACTGCGAAAGACGCGTAGTCGGAATGTCAAGTTTATTTTCAAGTGGAAAAATTTCTATTTCGACTTACATTGCTGGTTTCATACGTGCCATAATGATTTGAATGGGAAGTGTGTGATAAATGCATGGCGCACACGGCGTTAGTTCCGTGTAAGTTTAATATCGTAGTACAGCATGTGCATGCAATATGACGCGCAAATGAGCTGTCGGTCAGAGCAGTGATCGACGACGTATTGAAGGTAATTGGAAATTTTGAAGTTGAGTTAAAGATTATGACAGGGCTTGGTATGATTTTAGTTAGCTATAAAGGACGAGCTGTGTATGTGTATGTGTGCTTTGTATTTAAAGGCAGTGGTATTAAATAAGATTTTCACATTGTAGTCAATCTGATGGTAGCTGTTATAGAAATAATTATTTTCGTGAATTTTATCACCTTTTAATTATAGTTCTTAAACAAAGAAACTATGTATACTAGCAAAGACGTATTTATTTAAAATACGATAAAGTCTCTAATAACATGTAATAGGCTGACTTGTGGCAGTTGTAAAGAGGAAAATAACAATGAAACGAATTTCGCGAACAACCATGTTATTAATTACATCCAAGTTTTAAACATAATTTGTCCTTATTACAAAAATTGTATCCGCAAATGTATTTTCCATAAAGCCAAGCTCATCATTGTCAGTGTTAAAAGGATTAGCGCAGGCATATCGGCATTTCCGACTAACCGGTGGTTAATCGTGTTAAACGCCGTCACCCATTGTCTAGCTTCACTCACTGACGCTGAAATGATGTTAGCTGGAAATTTCTTTGATTTTGCACCTAATATTGAGGATATGGACATACGTAGGTATATAGCTTTGTTTTGTTATTATTTGCACGGAATATTGGCTTTAGGTAATGGTTAGAGGTATTGCGTTTTAAGTGATAGCAATAGATGAGCAAATTGGGGCAATTTTTTTCATTTTATATCTTCCAGTAACACTCCTCAAAAATAGACTATAATTATAAAGTGTAATTGATATATAGTGTAATTAATAGTTCACGGACAAAGTTGCTCGGCTATTATAAAAAATAGACCACTTCCTAGGATGGAAATTCGCAAAATTAAGAGTTTTATTATATTCATATTATATGAATACATGTAAGTCAAAAATAAAAATAAAAAACTGTAGGTACATATAAATTTCGGGTCACAATATATAAATTGTAATCTAATATTTTGCAGAGTTTCAGGCGAATTCAATTGGTCGATTTAAATTTTTTTGATGTCCGATTGTATTATACAGAGTAGCTGATGTCATATGGCTTTTATCAAATTCTGTAAAATAAACACTGGCTAACTGTGCATGCCAAAGCTTTGTTTTACAAAAATCCTGTTAGCCGAATAGATTTTTCATAAAGCACGAATACTTATAAATAATATTAAACGTTATTTTAAAAACCATTGTATTTATATTTTTACTGATTAAGATATGATAAAATACGTCGTGTAATAAGTTGGCCTTTTTTTTCGACGGGGGGAATTCCTGTTGCGGATACCGAGTCCAGCTCGGGGGAGAAGGAGGCGGTTATGTCGGACTCGCCAGAAGGGTTCTACCGACTAAAACCCACCGGCGTTCCGTCGCGCACCCTTTCGGGGGGCGAACTTGCTGAGGACGCACGTAGCAATCTTCCGCAGTATTAAGTTGGCCTAAGGCTTATAATTTGCTTCTCTTTTGAACCTACCTTCTTGTCCTAGCACAACTTCTTCTTCCTGTTTAACAGCTCTTAAGATTTGAGAATTTCCAGAGATAGTGGGCTTTAGCTGGAGATGATTCTCAACCATCAAACGTTCAATCTCATTCCTAATACATATAATGACGTAGAACTAAATTCTACTAATATTATAAACGTGAAAGTTTGAGAGAATGTTTGTATGGGTTTATGTTTCTTATTCTTACACGCAAAAACGGCTGGACCGATTGACTTGAAATTTGTTATATGGATAGGCCATTCCTTGGATTAACACATAGGATACTTGGCATCCCGGTTTTGTTCCAGGAACGGGTACAACGCGGATAAAACCGCGGGGCACTGCTTGCGACTTGCAGAGTTGATGCAGATCATTCTAATAACGATGTTTTATTACTTATTACTTTCAATATTATAATAAATTAACGAAACAAAACGCAAAATTATCTTCTTTCATAATAAATAAAAGAAATTGGTAGCAATTTAGATTGTAACAATTAAGTTATACAATTTCTATATTCTTATCCAATTTCAAATGAAAATATGTAGCGATTGTGAATAAGAAATAAGTATTCAGAAAATTTTCTCGGAATAACTCATTCCTCATTACGAGAACCGTCCGTAAATTATCTTATTTGCAATTTTACGACGAACCCGCTTTTATTGGACGCAACGAGATATAAAATTCTTTTGTGATAGGGCAATACTTCAATATTATAGTTCATGGTTCACAGGACGGCGTAAGGAAAGCCTCAAAGTACTGGATGATTTAGGTTGGTCGTATAATCTGGATAATCGACGGTTAGCACTTAAGGTCGCCGTATTAAATATCGGGATAGCTGTGTTGTATGTATGTGCGTGATTTAGATGTATCTTAGAGTTATACCTTCGAGTCCTTTCAAGGGTATGGGAATATTATAGCTACTTCTACTACGAAACAGATGCTCTAAACAATATGTAGTGTTTGGTGCTATTTCCAAACTAATTTCGAAGATATTTGAGCCAAGACAAGAGAAGACGTGGCCGCAGACGAATGTCAAGACGTCTCTCAATATGAAAGATAGATTTTTGAAGCTTTTAATACTAAATAAAGGAGAAGACCAAGTTCTTATGATGTATTGTGTCTTTTAGACATTGTATAGAGATATATATAATAGAGTATTGATTGTTACGTATTAAATGCATATTTACTAAATATTATCTAGTAATGACGTGTTTCGAAGCCTTTATCAAGTAAATATTAAACCAAAAGAAAGTGATTTTTTGTAACTGAAACAGTGAAAACACAATTGACAGTTTATTCAGATTTGACTTAGTAATTAAACATATTTAAAAAAAATATTAAAGCAAAATAACTTTAAAATAATTTAGTTTACATAAGCAGATACATACTTCAACGCTTCTATCCCTTCATTCAAGTCAAATGTTATTTATGCTTAATACGAGCCGTTGTAAAGAGTCCTTGCTTTATGATATAGGTATCCTTTTTTTTATTAAATTAGAATTATATTACAGGTAAGGTACTACTTTTTTTAACTTTTATATTACTGGCTTGTTGACTCTCTTTGATGTGGCCTATGTCATAAACTAGCAATTTAAAACCTAACTTGAGTATTGAGAAGGTAAACAAAGGTAAAAATTAGATGACAAATGCCTTAATATATTATTAGTAGTAGTAAATCTACCGTGTATGACTCAATGCATTTAGCTCGCGTAATTTAACCAAAAAATACATCTAATTGGCCAATCCCATGATTACCATCTAAACTGTATGAGGAAAATATTTTATGTACCGTACATACATACTCGTTCTAAAAACAAGAAAATTAGTCATCGCTACGAGCGATCTCATTTTGTAACTCCCTCATTATAATGTTGTTACGGACATACAAAATAGAATATAATCATTTATATTAGCATTTAATTTTCTGGGCCAACGATCAATGATGTGTTCCCACAAAGTTAATCTGAAATTACTATGCGTTGTCTCATAACCGTTTAGGTATGATTGGACTCGATATAATGTTAAGAATTAAATAAATGGGTATAAATTTTTTCACGACCCTTCATTAAAGAAGTGTATGAAGATGCTCATTTTATAAATTAATATTTTGAAACATTTGGTTTGGAATAAAACTGACTAGATTGAATTAATAGTTTATCTCTTTTTGTTTATTAAGGACTGAAAAAGATAGTTATAGTTTAGGTATGTTAGCTAAATATTCTAAACTTCTAGAGCATGTACTTGTAGCGGAATAAGGTGCATCCCATTCATCACTTAGCTAGCCACAGCTGAAGTACAGCGTTGTATGGTTACTGAAACTACCCTATATGTATATCACTGGTAGCAATTAATCAAAGCTACATTGCATTTTATGCCAATGATAATTGATTCGACTTTATTAATCCTCATAATCTACATATCACCTCAGATACCCTCAATGACTTATCCTCTTCGAAAATATAATTTAAAATTAATTTCAACTTAGGTATTATCCTAACCCATCATTGCCAAATATAAACCGATTAACCTCATCGTATGGTACACAATAAAGGCAACCTTTAAAATTTTAAAAACTATATTCTCAAAACGCTTGATGACATAATGAGGTACATAATTGTAGTTCGGACGAATGCTCCGACGCATCGCACGTTACCCTCATGAATAAATAATATACAATCACAATTTGGGTCGTCATTAAGCAATTATACTGTTGTTAGCATTATAATGTTTTTGAAATGCTTTTAATTTTTTATTAGCTCGAATTATCGTTGCCGTTGAGGTGTCTAGCATACGGCCAGCTATTAAATATCAATCAAGTTTTAAAATTGAGCGGTTGTTCAAAACATTGTAGCTAGCCGGGCTGTTTATTAAGTGCTGCAGACTTTGTACTTAATTTATAGGTAATTGCTGAGTTTGATAACGGTCTAGTTGTTAAAATACGTTTAACGTGCGATCGCTCAATTGTATTTACGATCAAGGATCTCGACAGTTCTATCCTAGCAATATTGAGACATTTTTTTGATTTCTTATTTAAACTGTTTCATTAGCCCTATCATGAAAAATTTCAATTTGGCTCGTTTTGGTGTCGAAAAGTTGTCATTACTTGATGCCAGTAAACTTTTACGCTAATCTTAGTTAAATTACATAATACAAAATACCCAATTACTCTAATGCTACTATGGTTGAGTTGTCCCGAGTTTCAATCTGACAACATCCATCACTGAGCATCACGTGTAAGATTAAGCAAAGTCAGATGATGTAAGCGAGCGAGAATAAAATTGTAATCCTTTTAAGTAATGAGAGGTACAGACTATAGATGTCAGAACGTTGCGAGGGGACGCATTATTTAAAATTTAGGACTAAATATTTAGTATTTGTTGGTCATCTATTATATAAAAATGAATCGCAAAATGTGTTGGTAAGTGCATAACTCGATAACAGCTAATCAGATTTACATAAATATTTTTTTAGAATAATCCTGGATGTGTGAGGATTTTATAAGCAAAAAAAATGGTATTTATTGATTAGTACACTGTGAACAAATTCGCATTGGACTGGCTAGTTTAATATATAACTATAGATATAGGCAGTACTACTTATGTTAATAAGTAATATTGTATCACTAAATTGGATTCATAAAGGACCGAATTTTAGGAACATTTAGATATTTAGTGTATAAGTTCAAACATCATTCATTTATAAATCAATTTCGTTCATCATAATATAACGTTAGTGTATTATTCTTATTACTTAACTGAAACAACTGTGACAGTTTTTCCTACGTGTTTTATGGATAGTAAAAAACAAAGTCGCGATCTTTAAAACTACGCAAAAAAATTTGATGCGGTATTTTTTAATAGATATTTTTTTTAATAGGTTAATAGGTTTAATAGGTTATTAATGATGAAAGTTTATTTTACATGCATCATATATGCGTACGAAGCCGGTGCTGGTCGCTGGTTAAAATTAAAGCCGTGTCTATAATTTATAGCTCTGCATCGATAGAGGGTCCGTTTATCGATCATCTCCTTCATTAAGAGTGATGAGTGTGGCTTGTGCAGATTCGTCTGAGGTTGAGCCCAGCAGGCTTTGTGAGGGAGCTCTGTTTATTTTACACCATTCATATTTTACTATATACATGTACACTTTTCATAATGAAGTTTCCAATCAATACGGTGAAAGTAATAATAGTTTGTGCATTGTAGCAGCATGAGTATTGACGCAATAGATATTATAATAATCTTCGAAATATTAACGTTAAACAAACTTCATTTAAATGAAAAAGGCACAAAAAACTTAATTAAGTTAATTGATAAGAACTTTTACTCAAACTTGATTTTTTTGAATACAATTAAAATAATAAGAAATTGATAATTTCGGCATAACATAGTGCAATAAAAGCAACATTGTAACTATTTTCCATGAGAGAAGTTCTAAGCATAACAATTTATTTAGTATAGAATATCGTTACAAGTCAATTTAATACACAATATCGAGCCAAATATATTATATTGTTTCCTAGAAACAGCGAGATAGTCGATATTATCCATCATCCTATCAATCATGTTATAGCTTTGACGGCTTATATTATTACCGTCGAATATTATCACATTTACAAACACTATTAAGAGTGATTAATTGATAAAGTGCTGTTTTCTAATCAATTTTAATGCGCTTACTTTCTCTAATAAAACTCACCAAAGTATAACATAATTTCACTTAACAGATTATACAAAAAATATTATTTTTCCTTTTTTTCTGTTTTTTTTGCCAAATAAAGGAGGTCGCTAACTAGCAAGATCATCTTGCTTATTTGTCAACTATAATATAGGTAAAAAAAGTCATCTCCATAACATAAACCTGTAAAATTAATCCTCATTGTAATTAAAACCAATTTACAAACAAACAATCGTATGGCTGTTTATTTCTAATTAATTTTGCTCATTACAAAATTTTAATTATTCCAACAAAACTGACTAGTTAAACATCAAACGTTTAAAGCTAATTACGTAATCCCGAAATTAATAGTTTTCAAATTTAAATTAAAATGTTTTTGATTTGGAAATTAAACCTTTTCGACGGTGAGTATAATTTAAATTTAGTTTTAAATAAACAAAACATTAGCAAATACTATAAATGTATTTCAGTAGCTTTGCTTAAATATACTGTGAACCATAGTAACATAAATTGTCACTTAAAGACGCCAGCGCGAACTTAAATTGGTCGTAAATTCCTTAGAAAGAACCTAAAAGCTTTAGCTATGATGACGTACAGTATAAGCAGTTCTCAAAACAGTATATAATTTTGTATAATATATTTTATGTTTTAATATTTATCCTATTTTACATAGAGTTTTTGGTTTTTTTATGAGGGCAATTAAACAAAAAAATCACCGACTGTAAGCGGCTAACTCCGGCTGTACATTTCTTTCGGATTTTCTTTTGAGAAACTGCTTAATGATTCATAAGTGTTACTATGTAGCCAACTTGAGTATAGTTATTTGAGTTTGTCCTATCGCAAAGGAGAGGAAAATAAGCTATAATAATAATGAAATGTTTCGTCTAGACGTGCCTGTCCATGTCGACCCGAAACCTAAATTTATTCAGGAAATTATTATAATGAATAATATTCCGAGCTTAAACAAAGAACAATACAATCAGGCGAAACAATACAAATAAAGGGTACGATAAAATTAAGACAATTCACAATTAGAGCGGACCAACTCTGATATATGCGAAGGATTCCAACAGAACCTTAAATTACTTGTACCGTACGGAACTTGAAACGTGAGGTATGTTTGCATACAGCCACAGGATAAATTAGTACTATGCGCTGCGATCGCAAAAACGGCAGTTAAAAAATTGTGAGAAGGAAACGTCGTTAGCGTGTGCGCTTGTATACGAGTCCACGGTCTCTCAAGCCTGGAGCACCTAGGGGCGAGGTCCTTACGACCCTCTCGACTGAAGCAGGATTCCTAATGAGTCGCCAGAGCACTACAGTTGTAGGTCGTCTTGCACTATACGGTTATTTCGCGTGGAAACTTCTCGCGTGAGTGAATTTTTCTTTCTATTTCGCGACGAAAGTAGAACGCGAAAATTGGTTTACAAATGTACCAGCTGCATGACTTGAATAGAGTGGATTTTATTATGCCGCTATTATGAAGCGATTACGACCATTTGAATGAAACGAAGTCAGCGTACTTCACTTAGCATCTAAGGAACATCTTTACGTAGAATATTCCTACATATTTGAATATCAGAATAAGAAATAAACAAAGCTTAAATAAACACTTCATACAAAATGCATAAATCTTTCACTTGATGTGATAATTAAATCGGTGATAGGAAGATAAATTATCTTATCAAAATGGCCGTTTTAACATCGAAACAATCATCATCACAATAACAACGTAGGAGTACAATAGCCGATAAATATGATTACATACGAATGACGCGGGGGCGAGCGATTTCAATCGATTTTTAAATCATTCGATTTAAAATCGATTGTAAATTAATGCAACGTTTGTTCAGTTCTCTCTTTATAGCTTTAATTTGAATAGCGAACGCAAAGAAATTTATTATCTCATTTACTTTTTATTTTAATTTTTCTTAACACGTTTTAAAATGTATGTTTATTAATAAATATAGATAAACTTTTGTTGAATTTTTATTTACGTAAAAAATTGAAAGCCTTTGCTTTCTTAATATAAAGCCTTTCTATAAAGCATTTCTCATACAAATTTGTTTTGCAAATAATAAGGTAATATATGTATGTATTTCAAGTTTAATTCATTATAACAAATCTATATCATAGGGAGCATATTAATCTAATGTGATTTAGTTGAAGTAATTAGTCGCCCCTTATTACAACTTATAGGTAGTTTAATCAAATTGTTGCTACACCTGTGCTTTCCCTTTGTAATAAACAATGTGGTATTATTACATTATTACACACTCATGTTTAAATTTAATTGAAATTAGCGTTAACTATATCCATACGTGAGTAAATTTACCTTTAAAATATTTTGCAAAAAACCAACAGTAAAACAGTTTGCTAAAATAAATACTTATACAATATTCTCAACAGCGTCTTGGTTCTAAATATAACCCACTCGTTTATAATATGTATATTGTACCCAAACAGCACTATAGTTTATTTTTAAAGTTCCAAATGAAGTTTTATGTTAGCTCGTAATCACATCCTTTGGTGTAAAATGTCTCAATTAGGCACGGCAGGATGCGGACACGGTGTTAACGAGTTGAATATGAGCGTTTGTTTGAAAATGTTCGATTGGTGACGGTTTGACGATGGAATTATCGCGTCGTGGGAATTTAGCGCTTTGTGTCATGTAATGTCAATGGTTTTTTAAAGTTTTAACGGTTCGAATTGTACTAAACAGTCAATTTTTAAGACTGCTAGATACGGCCTTTCTCAGGGTATAGGAATAAAGATAATAATAGAAAAATGTACATGTATGTAAATGTATGTAAACAAATTCAAGAATAGATTTAGGTTAATATAGGAAATAATAGCCTTACTTTTTATGGATATGCATTTTATATAAAAAACGCTTATAACACAAGATACGCTACGTTAAATGGACATTAATTTTATAATATAAAGTAATTAATACAAAATAATTTGGAAGCTATTTGTTTCTTTAAAGAGAGAATAATGAACCAATTAATTCATGTGAATCAAAATGGTATTGTCAAATAAAAAAAGTATCTTGTTACATAGCTTTTGGCTTTTCTTCTTAAACATAAAAATGTGAAAATAATTTATGATGAATAAAATATGCGAAACTAAGTAATCTTCTACCTGAAACTGCAGGTTTATAAATATTTTTAGTTTTAACTTATACCCAGCGCATGCATTTATGCAATACAATATACCTAGAACTTTATCGTCACTAAGTTGGAGCTATAAAAATGAAATACTACTGTATTAAACACGATAAAGCCGTTTTGAACACTCTTCCCGAATTTAATTCGAATTTTACAACACCATAACTCAAGGCGAGTTTTAAAAATTTAATTGATTTCGACAGCGAATGTAAAAGTCTGAGCTGAAAATAATTTTATCTGAACCAATTAATTGAGTTATTATCAATGATATTATAAAATAGATATGTACTTATCAACCGAAATAAAATGTTCCGCACAGTAGCGGCAGCACACATGCGTACCTACATTTCAATAAAACCAACAAGAAAAAAAGAGATAGTTAGTTTTGTAAGTGGCGCGTGAAAGCACCGGCAACTAATCACCTAAGACGGTAAGACGTCCTAATTAGGATGTTTTGTGTCTTCAAAATTTTGCGCTTATAACATATCTATTTAATATAATATAATTGGTTATAATTAATACTGTCGACTGCTCACGCGACGATTCGTTTTTTACGCTCATTAAGTATAAAGTTTTGCTACGTTACACACAAATTATATTTCCAAGTCTTTTTTCCAAGTTTTTGCTCAGGGCATGTTGTGCTCCTCATTAAAAGTTCAAATTGCTTTTGATACCATCGTATCGTCTTACGTAAATGAACTTGTGTTAAAATTTTTTTACACTTCAAACAATATTTAAAAAAAAACACAACATAAATTTGACTAAATAACCTTATTTTACATAATTTATATGTAGCGGATAATATATTTTGAAACATACACTATTCTAAATTAGCTTAGACACAAACATTATAGATATTTTATTAGTTTAATTTGAAGATTCATTTTTTTTTAATATGATAAATAAATAATACGAAAAAAAATACTTTAAATTCTAAATTTAAAAATCAGAAAGAAAAGGTTATTCACCCCGAAGTATCAACGTTTCAAAAATATCGATTCATTTCAAAACAACGTCCGATCCCCGCAAAAACTAGTCTCATTTACAAGGAAATATTATATTGTTTCCAAAACGATCAAACGTTTGAATCTGATACCGTAGCGACACCCAGCTCCTTCCTACCTTTGAAACAGAAGTTGCTTTAAACTTTGTAACCAGAAACTGTGTGTAAATCGCCACTTTTGAATTTTATTGCTCGTTCATCTTGAAATATGTCGGAGCGATTGCGGCTTTCATTAGTGGTAATTTGTGAATCATTCAAACGAGATTTTCACGTGGAAAATCGGATGCATTTACCGCACTTCGAGGTTTATTAATTGTATTTGTGCATTTTACTGATGTTCAAGTGATTTTATAAACGAACGATGAATAGTACATTTTTTATTCTTAGTAAAAGATTCTCCAATTGTACAATTAAAAAGGTTTTTAACAAAGAAATCAGTATATGGTGCAATAAAAGGTACATACGCGAATATGGACCTTAGCTACGATGGAACAAATAAACAAACAAACATACATACATTTATATGCTGCAAAAATCACTACCCTCCCTCTTAGTTTGCTGAAGAATACCAAAAACGCAAAATTATTATAAGAAAAACTTTCTCGAAAATAAAACAAAAAACAATATTTATGAAACGTATTTACGCCTACTTAGATGATATAGTAAATCCAAAAAGCTTATTTAGACACGCTTAAAATATTTGCAAAATGTACAAACCCCTACAAATACATTGTCACATTAACTCGGTAATGGGGATCTATTTTTGGTGTTATTTTTTGTCCTTGCAACTGCGGGAGCTGCATGTTACACCGTTAGGTAGTATTTTAATGGATTTAATACATATTTATCTTCATATAAAATAGTAATAATAAACTGAGTTATTGGAATTATTTATGCAAGGAATTCTGGAAAAACTATTTCTTTCTGGATAAGTATTTAACAAACAATAACAGTTGTTTTGTGAATAACTAATAATTGATTGGATCTATTTAAATACAGTTTCAACGAAATAATGAAGTAGTCTTATCTCAAGTATATATAACTTAGTTTGGTAATGGGTGATAGTTTTATAAAGAATAATCTAATTAATACAATGTGTATAGACACATTACATTACATTTTATTAATGCCCACGCGCATATAAATTCGTTCACGTTCGCACTGAATTCGCTAACAAATCGCTCTTATCGGTGTTACAACTGTTTCATACAACAAAATGCCTGCATAGCTACCATATTGGTGGCGACACGTGTCAGTCACGTGCTCTGGTCTTAGCCCTTATCTAGACCGATGCACGTTCACAATTCAACGCATCTCTGATGAGTCTGATTGGATTACGGCTGGGGTGTCTCCCTAATTTCCAACATTAAAAGCTTTCTTCCTACTTACCGAGCTGGCGAGATCGGAAATTAAAATTTAACGAGAAACTGCTCTTTGTAAGTGATACTAGAACATACCTATAATGTTACTTGAGGTTATCAGATGTCTTTTAATTATTTTTTATGTATTTATAAAACGTAAATAATGACTTTTGAGGGATGGAACCACTGTATAGCTAAGCTATATTTCTAAGACGTCGCTAATAATTGGACTGAGGCCGAAAAAGAGATAAAAATATTTGAAGGCATACCCCTTTGGCCAACGGTAACTTGCAATGATTAAGATGAAAAAGATTGGTGCTCACACGTAGCTACTTAAAAAAAGCATATTCTCACAATAAAATTAGATTAACTAAATTTATTGATTGAATGTCCCATTTATTCACTGCACCCAATCGGCCGGAACATTTTTATTTTGATACAAATTAATAAATCGGTGACAAACGTCTTAACTTATAGGTAAGTGAAAAGCAAACGGGCGTTTAGAACGCAATTTTAGGAACAAAATACACACTTTGGCACTTTATTCTTTTGGGTACTAAAATAGTCTTTACATATTACGTTAAATATTATATTACTAGGAAAATAAAATACTTTGATATAAAACATCCAGATGCTATATATTATTATAATAATGAAAAAAACTAATTCTTGTATGACATACACGTATTTATGTGAAAAAAACGTACGTTTAGTATCGAAGGTACAACAGTTATATTATTTCATGACTGTTCTGTAGTGAATTATGTATATTGAATACCTATTATCTATATTTACTTTTTATCACTACTAAAATAATACTTAACTTCGAAATGACAAAGCCATTAGACCGATGTCCGATTTTTTACGTACATATATAAATTATAAAGAAAAACAGTTAAATCATATTATTTTCTAATGCATTCCCAAACTACCTATATGTAATATCACATTTCCTATGTATATACGTACAAAACAAAATAACATTTCTTAAAACGTCCGTTTGTCGTCATCAACTGCAGTCGTTGTTCTCAACGTAGGCGTGCGACTCCGGAACGAATTAGCATATATTCAAATAGCCGACTCTATTCGGATTGTTTCTTCGGATAAATGCGTTTGGTTAATTTATGTCAATTTTATGTTAAATTTAAGACCCGCCCGGCCGGCCCGTATTACTGGGGACAATCACATTGAATGAGAAAGGTCAACTAGTGTACACATTGTGTGGGCTTTGTCTATAAAAAAGATAAAAAGCTAAAGAATAGCACTGTTTTGAATGTACAATGTACATATTAAAAAAGCATTCTTTTAAGGGTATTAAAACATATTTGAATGACGCTGGGCACCCCTTTGCTTTGGTTAGAGATTAATTCTACGTTCAATATTTGTTTAATATTTTTGTAATCCTTTAACGATCACACAGTGTTTCACTGCATTACAAAGTCGAAGTCAAACATATCCTTATAACCTATAAATGCCAATATACCAATGAATGGCTTATACCAATAAATTTTTATCTGTCTTTATATTTTAATTAAAATAATCAACCTTTTTATAAGTGTTAATATTAACATTAGGTACCATTTAATTATAATCAATCGTCTATAACAAATAGATAAAAATAACTTTATTTCCGGTCGAATGTTTTATAATTAATATCATTTGTATAAAGAATTCTGGGAACTGTTAAAAATACAATATCGAAAGTATCTTATTCGAATAATTTGCATTTTATCCTAATCAGTGTAACATTTTAATTAAATCAGAATACAAGATGTTTATCAGCAATTTCCTGAGAAATATGTGCCATATTAATCGCTTAAGTGACGTTTAAGAAATAAAACTAAGTTATGTAACAATTAAATGAATTGAGTGTTTTTTAATACATTTAAGAGAATTCGTATAATAATTTTCATATCTTTTTGTATATTCATATTTATTTAAGAACGGGTAAAACAGTTTTGTATGAAGTTAACATATAGTAAGTAGATTTATAACAAATTTAATTTTACAAAACGTTTCAACAATAAAATATTTATTGATTGTTAGAATTAGCTTTTCCCGTTTTTTGGAAATAGCTATAAACCCTATTTTTTCGACGATAGAATTTTGGTTTCCATCATAATATATTGAAAATATTCATTTGTTTAACAAACTGGTTTGACGAACAACTTATAGCATGTTGGTCAGACTTGTCAAATTCTTGCGACTGATGAAAAGCAAAAGACATTACTACCTTGAATGAGAAAGAAATAAATAACGTTACGTTTCTTTGCGTTTTATTTTCAGCGTACAAATCTAAAGCGTTTGCTTTTTTATATCTGTTTATTATTCACAAGCTATACAGTTTTGTTTAAAATTTGGAATGTCATTCTTATTCTAAGCCACACCATTTCAGAACACTCTTTTACCAATCGGTTAAGCAGATGCAGAGAACAAACCTACAACAGCTTTTACTATATAAAATATTAGCTTATATTATTAATTATATTACCTTAAGTGTTATGTCCCCAAAAGCTTTAAGCCCTATGTTACATGAAGTATAGTTTTAGCCTAAAGGTTACACATTCAATGTTCTCACATCATCTCAACGGATTGTCACGATACAGCGAAAATTGGTTTCACATACTTCCCTTGTTGACCTTTGATCAGTAATTCGTATCTGCTAAGTGAAAATCATGACTAAGTATAATCGCTCTTGACGATCACTTATGGCCTGAAACGTTTTGCGTAAATAATTTATTGGATATTGATAATTTATAATGATTTAGTAAGTGCTAATGTATAAAACTCATACTAATTTCTACCATAACAACAAACACAAGGTGAGAAATTCATATATTTAATACAATTCTAACTTTCTTATAAAGTGGTTGAAATAAAATTTACTTCAACTTAATTTTTAAATCATTTTTTTTATTATGTTCGAAACATATTTTAATGTTATAATTGTAATTACATACTAATCAACCCAGCACATTGTACAAGTAGCTTCAAAACATTAGTACGTCAATCATAATCCCTAATCATCTTAAAATCACGTAATATTATTCCAAATTCGGCCAAATAAGATTACAAGGAGCGATACCGTCAGCCCATCAAACAATATATTTGCCAACAAATTAGCCGCTTCGCAAACTTGGATCGCATCTGAGTCAATTTAGCTAGTCCTTATTGAATTACAGACCGACACGTTATTGTGATGCGATTCCCACTTCTGTACCTATATTATCTTCCAAGGCATTCATCTGAATCTGAACCTTATATTTACAGCAGTAAAGTAAAATATCAAATAACAGAGGTAAGGAACGCTTCGAGCCACGTAAAATATGTGATAGTATTCTTTGTGTTACAAGACCATAAGGGCTGTTTTGAGCTGGCAACATTTTTCATCGAACCATAAACAAAAGAGCTACACGTGTTCGTTCGTTCTCCCGAATATTATGACGGATCCATCAAGACACGAACAGATATAAAATAAAATGTTGGCGAATAATTTATTCAAATTTGGCTTGAGAAAGAAGTTCATACTGCTAGAACATTATCGTTAATAAATTTATACCGAATTTAAGGGTTAAATATATATGTGTCGTATCTTGTTTCTTTATTATTATTTTTTAGGGGGCAAACAAGCAGGCGAGCCCCTTGATGAATAGTGGTCATCCAGTCCGTCAGTGGCCCATGAACACTCGCAAAAAAATACTTCTTTATATCAAAAAAGATAACTCTTTTCTTGAATTATAATTAATTAGTATCTCGAAGGGTCCTTCGTAGCGTAACTTCAATTAAAATGGTCTTCTTTAAAAGTAACTTCTAGAGGTTCTTGCTAGTTTTTCTCTAGGTATATACGCCTCTAAATAGTTATATTATGTATAATATAGATATAGGATATAGGAATAAATATATTTTATAGTAATGTATTTGACATCTCTATGTAATTTGGTCTTAGAGGCAAAGTTAATTATTTTACAGTACTTGATCACCTATTTAAAAATCGATGATTCATCTTCTTAATTTTGAAAAATAATTTTTCTCCCGTAATTATTCTTAGGATTTGTAATAAATCACATTTTATTTTGACCGTTTACAGCCAGGCGCATTGAAGAAAATAAATTAGTTTGGCTTAATTAAGAGTTTGGCTTATTATGATTTATTGTTTAAGGTTTCATAATTACAAATTCGCTGCGAAATGGCTCGCTTGAAAAATGTAAATTTTAAAAGGAACTCGTAAACAGATTCTTGCCTCGGAGCTAAGTTTAAAAAAAGGATAAACAAGTTATTTGAAGGAAATATTATGCTGTAGTTAATTGTTGGTGTTAAAATATATTTTTAACTGTCGCATTATTATATTCATATATACATTAAAATCCGTGTGAATTGAACCTAATTGTCTTAATATGAGTATAAATTCTTTAATATTAATGATTATTAAAATTCAAGAGAAAGATTCAAGACAAAGAGAAAGATCGTTGGACAACTTTTAACGATTAAAATGGAATTGTGTTTGGACCGCCGTAAAAGCAATACATGAAGACACAAAAGCCATCTTGTGTCACATAAAAATTAAATCCCATAAGATTTATGAACAAAAACTTTGAAATATAATAACACGTAAGCTCAGGTTACGCATCGCGAGCAATAAATTTATTTTTATAAGCCTTTTGAACTTTCGTGGCCAAAAACGATAATTTGATATTTTCTTCGGATGATTTATTAATATTAAAATAAATAACTTCTTGAAGACACAAAGGTTTGCTTCAAACGAACAGTTTAAAAGGCAATATAAGTACATAAGCGTATCGTTTTCAAAAGCTATTTGAGACTCACATTGGGCGATTACACAATGTTAGTTTTCATGTAGAATGTATTTAATATTTTTAAATGCATGTCATGCTTGTTGGACCAATATTTAGCATGCCATTAGAACAACCCAGTATACGTATAAACCGGTCGACTCTGCTCTTTGAAGGTAAATAGTTAATTACTTAAGTTTTCTAGGTCAGCTTTGCAGAGAAAATAGGCACTCTGTTTGTATCTGCTTTTTAATAGTTTTAAACTTAATTCGACTATTCCTAATTAATGTCTACTTTTATAGTTTGAGGGTTTAAGCTAATAGAAATAGTATTCGTCACAAAAATTTGATCTATCCAACTTTCAATTTCCTAAACCGTATCAGAATCGAGTCGCGTCTGTTTGAACATACACGGGTCAATTTTAACAAAACTCAATTCCGCAGCGAAATAAACGAAACGACAAAAAATGCCCTCTACAACCGATCCGGTGATTTGTGGGCCACATCCATTGTAGTGACAAGCTTGTTCCGACTGCGTTGGGCCACACTACGTGTTACCGCGTATCGGACGCTTTTACGGTCCAATATTTGGCCCTTGATTACTTGATAAATGGTAGGACTGTTTCAGTTTGAGTCGCACGGGTTGGTTTTTAGCATTTCTGGTTCGATTTATATTCGTTATTGAGCTTAATAGTTAAAAAATATCTTTCCAAATGTCATGTCTGTATAAATGCCCCGTACGGGTTCGAATAAAAATGTCCCGTACAATGAATACGGTACTTTATATGATATTTATACCATACTTGTATAAGTAATAACTAAAAGCTCGATGAAACGGACTACACTATATGTTTCCACAAAATAAAACTAAAAACATAAAATGTTTAGTTAATATTATTTAAAAAATCAACCCGTCTAACACGACGATGTAATTTGTTTTGGGTCCTTGCCCTAAGCTTAGTTAAAAGTATAATTGCTTTCAAGTGCCGGCTTTAAGTAGAACATGAACAATGTATTTTTATGGCATCCTTTATTTAAACAATGGCAACTGAGCTAAACAAGAGCACAGTGACAGTTAATTAGGGATAAATCAATCAATAATAGAACGAACTACTGTTTCGTTCGTTAATTGTTAGTAAATGGTTGACTACAAACCGTACCCACGAGTATATCCTTCATTGAAATTTGCGTAGTAAATGTATAAGACAAATACGAAAATTAGACATTTAAAAAATGTACCTCGTATGTATAACAAGAATATGTAATTGTTTCTTGTATTCTTAAGTATAATAAAATTGGAAGTAAAAAGTAAATAGTCGTAATAATATTATTGATCCCTCGTAAAGTAACGATAATCTAAAAAGGATGTTTTCAGCGGATGTTCTGATGTTCTTAAAGAACATTAAAGCGCAAGAAAGAGTATAAAAAGCGAGCGAGAAAGCTACTTAGTGATCTTAATCGTGAAAGTGTTTTAGAAGGTTTTTGTTTAGGAGTTTTTACAAAAGCGATCGCCGTCATAAGTGACATCCTGACGTCGAATGTATCCAATCATCTTAACGCCTCTGGGGAAGAGTAAAAAATAGCGCGAAATCAACATCAGATTCGGTCCCCTTTTTACTCAAGTCATGTTGCTGTAGATCTTATTAGAGGCCAATATTCGTGAACAGGCATTATGAATTTTATAGTTTTTATTTTACACATGATATAATATGACTGTAAATGGTATGTATGGTTTAAAATACAGTTACTGGGTAGCTACTATGAGTTTTTGTTTAGAATGCAAATCTAATAGCAACATAACAATATTCAGGTAGGTTTAAACAAAATTTAATTAAACGTTCATTGTTTTCTCTCGTAAGCTTATAGCATGCTTCATGAGTCATGACGTAGGTATATATAAGACTCCATGTTCGACCTTCCATACAACCAAAGAACAATAAATCTCAGTTCTAACAAGGAACCTCTGTCTTAGCCTCATAAAAATATATCACGCATAATCCATACAAAAACAGAACTATATAAATGTATCCGTCTTCAAAAGGGCACGTTTGTAACATCAAACTTGACTCCCAAACAGGTGGTCCTGTTTAAAATAATCTCACTTAATACAGCATCTGCTTAATATATTGCTTTTAAAATGTTGGCGACGTTTAAAATGTGCATCCAGGGTCATGCATGACAGGGTCTTAATCTCATGTATGGGGATGCAAAAGCAAGGGAAGGTAGAAGCCTATTAGTTTTTTGTATAGTCTTAAGATGAAACAAAATACAATTTCTTACGAACTGAACGTATATATTGTTTAGGTGATTATTTTTTAATAATATCGGTTTGACGTAGCCTGATGAGTGGTCAACGCTGCTTATGATTTATGAATACTCTTGGAGCTTAGCAGCTCGGTAAGTTGCCGGATTTTTAAGAAGAAATTCGCTCTATCCTTACAAATTATGTTTCAATGTTTTCAAGACACATGTATAAAATTATAATAAAAGCAAAGGGTCTTATTCCAATTAAAACTCAAACCAAAATCGGAACACTTTTTACTTATCATATCCCATACACTGTCATTCTTTGCGATAAAATTTCGCACTAAAAATAATATCGCAACGTACGTTACGTGCGACAGATGGTATTTTTATAACCACCGATTTAATTATGGCCACCACACCACGTCTTAACGCCAATCAGACTTAATAAGCTCTTTTTACCCAACAAATAAACGAGCCCATGTTATATATCCGATTGTTATTTAAAAAGGGTATTTATTTATCCACGCTTGTCTCACACGTTGCAAAAACGCGATATCAATCTTTTTAACCTTATTAGTCATTATAAGTAAAGGGATTTAAGCGTCATAATTTAAGGCCAGAATTCATTGCTTCCATTAAAATAATAATGAGCTCCTTATTTTGTATGAATATTTATTGGCAGCGGTCTCGTTAATGACTAAGTAGAGTATAAAAATATTTGTCAACATATGTATTATCATTTTCCTGCGAAATTCGTATGATTCATTAAATTTTGTCTACGATGCGAGTATAAAAAAACAAATGTACGGCCAAATTGAGTAATTTCCTCCTTTTTTGAAGTCGATTAAAATACTAAGGTATCTTTGCTTTTGTAAGCGCTCCTAGATAATAGATTAATTATTCATTTCGTAACTATTAGGACTAATAGTCGTATTCAGAAACTATAATGTTTCATAATACCTGTATCATATTATGTTAATAATCATGAGCGATATTTAAAACAAAGGCTTAGCAATACGCGTGCATACAGCGCCTTACATCGTCGCCGACGCATCGTTATAAAGTGACATATGGTTGTCAGAATTAGGCGGATTAGTGATTTCACGGTGCTCCGAACGCCTCGTATCCAATTACACGGCCGGAACTCAGGCATTAAGAATTAAAAAAACAAACATGACAATATGCGTCAAAAATGGAACGGAATTTTTGAATTATTTAAATATGGAACACGCGGGAAAATGCGACTTCAATAATACGAAACATATTTGGAATGTTGGTTAGTAAAATTGATTATAGATTATAATACAAAAATACAAACCAATTATACATATTTTCATCAAAATTTTTATTATATCTTTCAACTGCCTAACATATTATTATTATTCTTATAACCTTAATTGTGTGTTATTAACTAAACAAATAATATATTATCTGTTTATTTCATTTCTTGTTATTAAAATAATAAGTTGTTTCAACAAAAGCCATGTTGTTACATTTTTAACAATAAACATTAAATTGTGTTACTTTCAAAACAAATAGCTATGCGCTTGCGCAAACACTCTTAACGCCATCTTTCAATGTGCTTCAGAACTTATTAATATTTCTATCTCCCGCTAGATGTCATTGATATAAATGTTAAACGTAAATTATATTGAAATATTATTATTATTACCTATATATAAATATTAGTACATAGTATCGTAAAAAAATATTTCAGAAATTAGGTTACCTAAAAAAAATTGGTGTACATAATATTTAGATCATTGCATTATAGCCGAACAAAGTTGCGAGACTTCATATTAAGATGCATAAGGCGAATGATCAAGATCGTCACTCGAATCATTACTTAATCCAAGTTACGTCCAAGAGTACACGCGAAAAAGCTCAGTTTATTAATAATTAATATCATAATATCAATTTTTCTAATTGCTACATTAAAAGTGATTAAAATGTAGGTGTACCGATTGATCCTTTTAGTAATAATATCCAATAAAAGCTCCTGCCCACATTATGTTATACAATTACTTATTCCTTTATATTGTAATTAAAACAATGCCTTAAATTATAACAAGGAAATTATTAAATAATTTTCGCCCCCAGCCGGCTGTCAACAAAATAATTCCTAGCAGTCCATCAAAATTAATCTAATATAATCCCTAGCTTTCTCAAGTTTAAACAAAGATACTTTAAAATGGATCTGTGCGTGAAAACATACAGACTTAAATTCTGTTTCAAATCGCCACTTGTTACTTTTAACGGAATATTATATTATAAAGACATCGTTATTTACATTTAAAGTCCTTATGAGTTTTTCAAATTTTATGGAAGATCTATAGATTTAAATTGTGTGTACGTTTGTTTGACCATCACCACACATTACTGAAAAGCTAAACTTTTTAATTTTATCGTACACCTTATAATAAATAATAGTTTAAATAATCCTTAAGTGTCTTATTGTAAAATACGCTTTTATCTCTTGAATAAAAAGTGCATACATTAAGCAAAGAACATAACCCATGCGTTTTACCATCGACGAGTGACGCACGAAATCTTCTCAGTACATTACTGACACAATATGCTGACTAATGTATTGCTGTTCTTAATAGTTAATTATTGGAGTCGTACCCTTCTCAATAGACTTTGTTAAGGAACAGCAAAACTGTAAACTAGAAGTCTCCCTCCGAGCTGAATCATCGATTGAGCCGGAACGTTGTAGTTATACTTCAGTATGTTGCTTATTACAAATTCTTTAACTTATTTATACAAATGTTTTTGTAAAATTTTACTTAAAAAACAGATACGAGTGTATTTCGGTTATTTTCGATGGATATTTCTTTCGTAACCAGTGGTACGTAATTATTTTCTTATGAAATCAAGATGAATGAAACAGACATTAATTAGTATTTCATTTTAAAAATGGTTTCTTTTAAAATTATTAATAATGTTTTTCCTGACTGCAGCACACATAAGATTAGGATAAATTAGTTTAATTCTTCGGAATATTTCTATAGCATGTGGTGTACTTATTTTACAAAGGAAATAATCATGTCACTTACAAAATATTCCATGACCATAGTTAGCAATAACGATGTCAAAGTCTAGCGATTCGATAGACTTATCTATTATTTACGACCGATCTTATTATTTTTAACGATCTCCCATACAATGGCGTGACAAAAAACTTGTCAAATATATCGGAAAAAATATAAAAAGCTAAGTAATTACCCGGCATTGTTTGCGCGTGTTGCCAGAATCGCCCCTGCTGTAGGGTTAATATTGGATCTGAGATATTTATGACAGAACAGTTTGTCATTTTGTTGTATAAAAAATTCAATCAAATTTAATGGGTATAGTTTAGTGTTTAAAACTTTTATTTGATATACAATATTATTATTAGGTAAAAATATACCTTTATCATTACAAAATATTTTGACAGTAAGTATTTCATTAGTTGCCTACCCATTCCTTTCCTATGTGTTTATGCAAGTTCTGGTTGCCAGAAATCACTGACTAGTGATAAGGCCGCCATTTACATATACCTGTGTAGGTACTTCTTGATATTTGTTATTTTATGTAATTTGTGATTTTGGTATATGTAATAAAGGATAAATAAATTAGGTAATTAATTTTTATAGCGTCTTTTTGATAAATACGAATGATAGGTATGATCTTTAATGTGCTTGCACTATACTTGTATAGCTGACCGTATCAATGTTTTATTCGGCTTTCTAGTTATATAATATAATTAATACATTTATTTTCTACAGAGAAGAATTTTTTTGACGTCATTATTTCGACCAGCCAACCTATGATTGTATATTTCATAACAACGGTTATTTCACAATAACCAATCAGTAGCGTGCATGTCACTGACATGACGTCCCCCAATTCAGTGGAATTATATAGACATTTCTCGTAAGGAATATGTAGTTGGTGTTTCTTTTTTTCCATTAAAAAAATTAGTTTGGCATGGGTCGCATGTCATTTGTGATCGATTTATTGTGAATATACAAAAATACACAAACATTTCTGAGGATGTTTTAGTAGTACTCCATACAAAAAGAAAAAATAAAAGTAAGAATATTTATATAATAGTCACTCTTGCATTTCAAGTGGTTGAATATTATTCTACCACATATTAATACCATGCTAATTCATATAACTTAATCTTATTCATTTTTTTTTAATTCGCTCTCGGTAGTTGGTATTAAATGCGGTGACATTACCGCGCGCTCCCAAAATACATATAAAAAATGTCGCCAAAGAGTAATTTTTGAGGGTGAAAACGTTTTTCTTTGAAATAAGCGCGTTATTACGTTTAGAACTCGCGTCAAATCACAGCTGGAACAAAATTGACACCGCATGCACTAGCAATAAGCCTTTCATGTCTTTTAAAGTTACGAAATTGCGTTTTTCTTACTGTTTTATTACGATCAAAAGATTATTAGGTACTAAAGCTTTCATATAAATATTGTATGATTCAGAAATATAAGTATTATGTCATTAAAGTGTAATAATTCTGCAATCAATATCTGTTTACGTATCTTTTAATAATGCATATAATGTCTTCACTAAATGAGTAAAGTTGTTATAATTATAATGCTTCTCTATTTGGCAAATTATAGCTAAATATTGTGTCTGTGGCAAATGTCATTATTTGAATGTTTTCTCTCGCTCACTCACTTGTCAGTTGTCACCGCGGTGTTTGAAGAAAAAGCGGGAGCGTCACTTAAAACAGAAAATTATTGTAAGTATTCTATAATTTGATTAATGTGTTAAAGAAATATAATGGTTAAAGTTCTTCCGTGTCAAAGAAAAGTGATTGTATTCTTTAAGATAAATGTGTTAAATAAGTATAATAGTTAAAGTTTGGTTGTTATAAAAGGTGGGTGAATAGTCAAAAATAGCTCGGCCAAATCCTTGGAAATTTCGGTTTGCTGTAGAAAAGCTATCGCATCGGTGCAATGCATACAGCACTATATAAAAATTTAAACTGGGTGATTGATTTTACTATAGTTATTTCTCAATGACAATAATAAAAGTATTGATTCAATAAAATCTATTACAAGTCTATGGACGAATTACGGCCGAGTTCACACCTTACATCTTCTATAATGAATAACAAACGTAAGAACAATAAAAGTGTAGCAATTAAAGGAATCGAATCCGAGACACGTAGTTCATTACATTAGACGCGTATCCTGAAGTCAGTTTGTTCGAACCATAAATTGTTCTTAGGCTAGACGACTAGGTCATTTAGAATTGATAGTGGAAGTACGCGTTGGCTTTAGTTAAAGAATTTCTCATGTTTAAATCACAATAATTCGAAATGTATATAATAAATAGAATAACATTAACATCAAATGAGTAATGAGGGTATTTGAGATATCGCTGTATCATACTCGCATATTTAATTGTGTAAACTGTAAACATAAGTCAAATAAAAAAATGACATTTTTAAAATTGACGCTTTACGTAAATCTATATATATAAAAGAAAGTCGTGTTAGTTACACCATTTATAACTCGATAACGGCTCAACTGTTTGGCTGAAAGTTGGTGAGGATGTAGTTTAGAACCAGGAGAAGGACAAAGGATACTTTTTATCCAGTTTCCAGGGGAATAATTTTCTTATGACAGTAAACGCGGACGGAGTCGCGGGCAAAAGCTAGTAATCTATATTTATAATATACATTGATTATTTTCTTATTTACTCGTAAATAAGTAAAAACTACAAGATTACAAGATGTAAAAAACGCCTTAAAGATAATAATATTATACTTTGTATAAGAAGCAAATAATAAAACTATTGTTGTTATATCAATAGACAATTTTAAATATAACAAATCTGTGCACAATCCGAAAGCCTCAAATCTCGGTAAATAAATTATAACCGGCCGATATGTGTGGCTATCCAGCATATCCCGTAAAATTTACCGAGTCAGTTCTTTCTTTGCGTTCACACATAGGTATTATATAAAATGTTTATACTATACACAGAACAAAAAAAAGCCCAATAAGGCCTTATAATATACATAATATACTTTTATAATATATTCGAACGTTTAGTTATTCTAACCCTTATGTAGCACGCTTATAACGCATATATAATACAGGTCTATGTAACTAACGCTTCTAATCTAACGCTTTAGGTATTATTTTATTAAGGAATAGCCTCACCCTCCGGTTTTATCCGCATTTATGCATGTATTAAACACATACATAAGTTTTAAAGATTGAAGCATACATAGGGACGGACAGAAGAAAGAGACTGTTTGTTTTATTCTATGTAATAATAATGATGATAACATTGGTCAAAATAATTATGATAAACGTTCAATATTAACATAACTTAAC